>PVHY01003708.1:38079-103909 GCA_004024945.1 Uropsilus gracilis | reverse complement strand
GAAGGGAAGGAAGGAAGGAAGGAAAAGAAGGAAGGGAAGGAAGGAAGGGAAGGAAGGAAGGAAGGAAAAGAAGGAAGGGAAGGAAGGAAGGGAAGGAAGGAAGGAAGGAAAAGAAGGAAGGGAAGGAAGGAAGGGAAGGAAGGAAAAGAAGGAAGGGAAGGAAGGAAGGAAGGAAAAGAAGGAAGGGAAGGAAGGAAGGAAAGGAAGGGAAGGAAGGAAGGGAGGAAGGAAAGGAAGGAAGGGAAGGAAGGAAAGGAAGGAAGGGAAGGAAGGAAGGGAAGGAAGGAAAGGAGGGAGGGAGGAAATAAGGAAGGAAGGAAGGTTGGTTGGTTCCTTATGTATTTTACAGATAAAATTATTATGCCATAGGTCTAAGGTCTAAATTATTTTAACTTTATATGTATTCTACTTTGGGAGACTGATAAGTTCCAAGCCATGGCTGCTAATATAAGAAAATGCTATTCTTTACTAATTGAATTAACTGGAAGCAAATATTTTATTGAACTAATATATAGAAGTATTATATATTCATTGACAGCTTTATCATTCAAAACAACTATATTCAGTTGTGTTTTAATAGTAAACAAACAAGTTATTTGTATCAAAGAAATTAAATGCTGTAGTCAATACAAAAGAAAAGCAAATAATTCTAGAGCACTTATAGTCTGCTAAGCACTTTAGAAGTTACTTTCTTTTCTCAATCAAAAACTTTTGAGTACTTGTGTTTTGGGCACTGAATTACACACTGGTAGAATAATTGAGAATTGGTCAGACATAATTTTTGCCAAGTCTCCTGTATTTTACAGTCTCTTAAAGAAAGGTATATAAGACCTCATTAGTTCCTCACATCCTTGTAAAAAAGCTGCAGTTGTAATGGGATGAAAACTGAAACCAAGAAAGTTAAGTAAGCTGGCCAAGGTCATTTAATCAAGTGATGAAACTTAAAATCAGTGTAGGGCTTTTTCATTTACAGGCGCAAGGTCTTACAATGCTGATTCATTAATATTTGAATATGAGGCACAGATGCAGTTTTTATTTACTTTTTTAATTGTGCCTTGCTTCTTAAAGACATGTAAATTGATGGAGTGGAAAGATAAGCAATAATCACACTATGTAACTGGGTGAAGCTAAACTATAATTCTCATTTTGCCTTAGGTAAATTACACGTGGCTTCATCTGAGTGCTTTATGGTTTGTATATTTTAATGATTTCTTTTCCTTACCATATTGTGTGGAAAAGTATATGTTAAGAAATATCACAGATTTTTTTTTTTTTTTTTGTAGTGGATGAAATCATGTCCTTAAAATCATGGTCTCATAACTTGTGAGTTCACAGAATGCTTTTTTTTAAGGTTGTTTGCCAGCAAGAATTCAAGAAAGCCTTAGTAATGTAATAGTTTGCAATTTAAAACTAAACCATTATGCAATTTTAAGTACCAAAAAGCATATATGTCAGTTGATGCCCCCAAATATAATCTAAGATACCTTGTTCATCAGCTTTCCTGTGATTGGTTGACATGAAGGCATGTGACCCACTTCTGCCCTGTGAAATATAATTGAATGATATTGGTGCCATTTCTGGAAATTAACAGACTTGTCCTTTATCTTGTCCCCTCTTTATATACTTTAAGAAGAGTTGCAGGAAAAGAAAATAAGCTCGGGGCTTTGGGACACCAGAAAGCAGTTGTTTTTTCTTTAACTCTGACTATGTCTAACTTTGGATTTCTTGTTGCATAGTGGAGGGTGGGGAGGGGGGAATATGTCTATGCAGTCATTAGTCAGGTTCAGATTTTCCGCTTTTTTGTTTTTGTTTTTTAGATAAAGCGAAGCAGTAATAATTGACATAGTGATTGTCCCACCCTACCTCTCTCTCCCCTTATTTTCATTTGATGTTGTGTCTGACTAAGTTTCTCTCTAATTTTCTTTGGTAAGCTATCTAATTTGTTATTTGAGTTTCCAGTATGGTAGAATGAATTAGCTAGATGACTTCCAAATGTAGCAAATGTAAATGGCAAGTTAGTCTTCCTGAAGTCCATACTTCAATATCCTTTCTCTTAGCAACAAGACTTGAAACATGAGAGTGTTTCCTATTTGCTTTCCCTTGTCCCTCCCCCTCCAATAACAAGTTGTTGAATTTTAAAGTCTGAATTTGTAATATCTTTCACAGCTGAGTTAATGTTCCTTTCCTCGTGTAGCCAAACCCTCCTCTGAACCAGGCTTGGCATATCAATTCCACACAGTGCAAGCACCCTCACCAGTATTATCACAGTTACATTCTGAAAGTAGAGCTCAAACTCCACCAATCATAAGATTAAGATTCAGGGCCTTCTCATTTATCCACTAAAGGCCTGTAATGTCAAAGCAGTGACCAGCTGAACACACAGGGCAGATGGCACATATGATTTCACAGTAAACTGGTAAAATACCAGTGAACAATAATCTGGTAGTATGTTTCTGGAACACTACCCCCCCCCCTTTTTTTTTGGTTTCACTAACAATGTAGGGAAAACTAAAAGGATTTTTTTTAAAAGCAGCTAGGATATTTACTATTGTAAAAGCACAATTGCAAACATTGGAAAAGTTCTAATGTAGTAAGGAATTTAAGTTTAACAATTAAGGATAATTCACTATTAGGAAAAGCAAGGATTATGAGGACTTTATATCAAGATAAAAGATACTTAGCTAAAACTTGCAGTGAAATGACCAACTCCAACTGAGATAACAGTTACTGCTGTTGAGATAGGAGTAGGATGCAGTAGGGTGGGTTTAGAGTCTGGGAAATGTTGTTTCTTAAATGAGGTAAAGGACACAGGAGCATGCATGATATATTTACAATGTGTGACATATTCCATACTATTAAAAAAATTACATATCTTTCAAAGAACCTTTTAAGTGCAACCTTCCTCACAAAGTCCTTAATGTTTCCAAACAGATATGGCTTTATCCAGAGTGTTTTCATTGTACCTCATATTGCAGTTATTCATTAATTTTATCTATGCTTTTCATGTACTTATAATAGAGGCTAGTGCCATGTGTACAGCATGAAATTAAAATGGTATTCTACCATACGCTTTAAAAGACTGAATTAGATTATTTTTAAGAGGGTACAGTTTTCATTTTCATACAAATTTATAAAGGCAGGTATAATAATTTTTCAAATTTCATATAATTTGTCTTGTTTTATTTAAAAATACAGTTAATCTCCATTACATTGTAGCGCCAATGTGTAAAACAAAAAATTCTAAAGTGCTATTTTAAAAACAAATTTGCTATGAATTTTCCCTCTGGCATTAAGATTTGAATTTTTATTTAATATAGTATAATTCTATCTAATGCTAATAAAAAGGGATGAAAAGCAGCATCATTGATTGACTAATTTTTAAATGATTAAATTTGATAGGGACAATGAAATTGTTAAAAGCTCCAAAACTGCTTCATTTCTTTATGTAAAATTCTCTAACTTAGAAGAAAGTTACTTTTAATGAATATTTTCAGAATTAATTTTCAAAGACATTTATTGTGTCATTCCAGAGTTTTGCTTGCAATGTTTTCACTATACAGCCCCAATGGAAACTTGGGTTTTCCCATACATTGTTTCAGAGCACATGATTCTAATTTTACGCACTATAAGTGCTTGACTTACTCAGTGAGTAATCAGTTATCATCACTGTGCAAAAAACAAAACAAAACAAAACAAAAGAAAGGCTAAATAAAAATTAAGAGGCAGTTTTCTAATAGTAACTTGTGACCAGGAAGCCAATATTTAATGAAAAGGAAGGTGTAAATGGTGGGAAAACAGGAGAACCAGGAAAATGATCGAACAAAAAGTTGGTCAGTGCATGAGACACTGTATCCATTATACCCAGTTAAGCTAAGAAGGGAAAGATGATTTTTTTGCTAAGGGGATGGAATAAGTATTCATGTGTGTGGGGTGTCAAGAATTATATAGGGGAGAGTCCACAGGAGAAAACCAAAGGGGACTACAAGGTGGAGTGTCCATGTGAGTTGGAAAAGTATCAGACACAAAATTGACTTGAGTCCATAGATGTCAGGTGGACTTAAATACAGGTGGACTATAGCTAAGGATTTGCTGGGAGGGAAAGCCAGAGGTTCAGAGTTGGGTTGAGGCATGTGGTAGTGGAGGCCTGCCAGAACATAGAAATGAAAATGATTATGTAGAAACTTGGAAAAGAGACACATCTGAGGATGTATGAAGATAATGCTCCTAGAAGGACCTAAAACTGTATTGACTGCAACAAAACAAAGTTATGAAATGTCATTTTCCCCTAATTTCCAGACATCTCATTCAAATCAAAACATGTTGTTTGCTATGTAATCACATAATATCACCAGCTGTTTGCATTTGTAGTAAGGCTTTACATGCCTTTCTCATACTTAAATAGGAAAAATTCCCCTTTGCTGAACATTATTGCCAAAATAAGACACAAGGGGAAACAAGCAATGAAAACCAAATATTACATATTCACTTTTGATCCTATGAATACAATCAGGAGAATATTTAAAAATATTGAAAATTCTGGGTATCAACTTTATTTTCATGTTCACTAATTTCTAATCTTTCAAGTTTTGAAAATGTTCTTCACTGTCATATCCCAGCCAATTTTTGGCATCAATAATCCAGTGGCCTAAAATGGTGTCTTGTAGGTACCTCAAAGAAGTCAGGGTGTGGTTCAACTAACCTTAATATCATATTTTTTGATCCTGATACTAAATTAAAAAATTAACATCTCTAAGATCTTATCAAAAAAAAAAGTTTGTGGGTAGGTAGTAAATGTTTACGTAAATTAAGTACTTAGTTACTTTATGGAAGAACTTTGAATTGTTAGTTGTGTGTTTTGTGTTGCCATTTACATTGAATTAGGTATATTATTTTGTATGAGGGTGCTTGTGTATTGCACATTTCTATTCTGGACAACATATCAGGTGAAAGAAACCCAAAGTATGTACCATGAATAGGAAACTCAGTATACCCACTATCATCTTTGCTAATTCATTTTATATTTGCAATAATACAAACGAAGTAAATAAACTTAGGGACATGGTTCATCAACATTGACCCAAGGAGTCATCATTTGAAATAGAACTGTAGTATCAAATTGAGTATCAAATCACGTTCAACACTGAGATTTTACAATTCTATAATTCCAATACATCCTTTTACATGGTCAGAATTATAGATTCGTGGTGAAGTGGTTTTGTCAACTTTAAATTTTAATTTTTCCCTTACATGCCAAAAGTAGAGGGAAGAAGTCTAAATAAAGATATGCACAACTTTTTTTTTCTCAGGACTTCTTCCCTTACCATTTTCCAGTCTGTTCACACCTGAGTTTACGTCCTACAGAAATAAATAAATGACTGAATTGGAAATATATGCTTGCACACATGCAGGCAGCACACACACACTTCCTCCAGTATCTTAACTCCCAAGAATAGCCATTTTTATTTTTTTGCTCTTCCACTCCCATGCCCATTTCACACAATGACCTCTATTTTTTCCTTCTTTTTTTCCTCTTCGTACCTGGGGGTTTGCCTTTTGAACATTTCCATTCTATCAATTTAAAAAAACACATTTTTTCTAAAACTTGAAAAGCATTTTTTTGACCCACACGATTCAAGTTCCAGATACTAGCTTACTTCTAATTTCCTTATGTCTCTGGACAGGATTCGTGCATGTTATTTTCTCTTTGGTCGGTCTATTAACATATCCATGCAGTAGCCACAGGAAGGGAGTGCAATTTGAATGGACTCTCCACCGGCAAAAGCACTTACTCTACAATATACTTATGGTCAGTCGGCCACTCAGCTGTTACATTAACTGCCACGAAGACACCATTTCTTACAGCATCCTTCTACTCTTAGAGTTAAACTCGCTTCCTCATTCCCTGCCTCGCCCTGCCCCACCTATAGGGAAACTTGACAGCGTTTCCAGTAGAGGCAAGTTTTTCCTTTAAATATTGTACATTTGTTGATCTACCGTTTTTTCAAACTTGTCTTTTCAAGTTGTTTCCATCCAATTGCAGCAGACGGTCCAGGGTGAAAAACTAGGGATTGCGCCAGAGCTGAGCTTCCCCAGAACAGACTCCCTCCTCCACCCCCAAGGATCTCTCAGCTTCCAGGCCCCCTTTTCCCTCGAGGTTCCGGACTCCCCCGTCCTACCTACCGAGGAGAACTTCTATTGTCATCCGCTCCCACTGCTTTCCACCTCTAAGGGGTACTCGTTTAAGAAGTGGTCCCCACTTTTCACATACTTTCACACTTACTTCCTTTGTTCAAACCCTACCACCAGGAGAGACCCTTCCTCTCAACCCTGTTTTATTTCAAGAGGCAAAGGCACGTATTCATCCAGTTCAGTAGGGTTAGAAAGTGGGTCCTGGACTCGGTCTCCAGGCTGGACCACTCACTCTCCCATCCTCCCCGCAGGCCGAAGGCGGCCGCAGACGGAAAACGCCCCCCGGCAGTACACGGCCTTTGTTTTCATTAGCCACGCACTCCGGGCCATTAGAAGTGTTGGGAAAATGTCACCCTAAATGTAGAACTCGGCTCTCCCAGACGAGAGCGCGTTCCTTCGCTCTCATTTCCTGTTTCTCGGCCTCTCCCTCGTTTCTCTTTCCACGCCACTTGAAGCCCATTACAGCAAATCTTTCCGAACACAAACTTCCCCTTCGCGGCCTTGCTGCCGTCAGGGCGATTCCCACGCGGGGCGGGCAGGGGGACACGGCGCGGGGGGGTCCGGCCGGCCTGGGCGCCCCAGCGCGCTCACCTAGGTTTGCAAGAAAGTGGCGCAGGCAGCCTCCTCGGGGGCCCGCCGCGCCCCGCCAGCCCACTCCCCACCCCGGCCGGCGCTTCCGCCCGCTCCCCTCCCCGCCCCCGCTGACCCTCTGGCGCCGCGCTGACCCCGCGCCCTCCCGGCACCCGCGGGAAGGGCTGGGAAGGGCTGGGCAGCGCCGGCCGCCGCCTCTCCCGCCCCAGAATCCCGCGGATCCGCTCCCCGGGCCGCGGAGGCGGGGCAGGGCGGGAGGCGCCGCCGGGCCAGGCGTCAAGGACTGGGCTCCAGGCCACCGGCTTCTCGGGGCTCCCTTTGGGGGCGCAGGGCGGGGGGCGAGACTCCTCCACTGCCAGCCCCCCCTCCTCCCCGTGCAGCGGCGCGCGGCTCCCACTTCCATCTTTCCTGCAAGTTCGCCCGCTTTCCTGAATAACTAGCGCGGACCGGCGCCCTTCTCCCGGGGCTCGGGACCGAGGCACGCTTCTCCGCGCGCCCCCATTCATCCCGCCAAGGTGAAGCGCTGCGAGGGAGGACGCCCCCTCCTCCGCCGCGCCCGCAACGCGCGTCGCGCCCGCACCCAAACAATGATCCCCTTCTCTCCGCGCCCAGCCCCCCCACCTGCCCCACCCCCCGCGCGGCGCCCGGGGCACCGCCTGCCGGGCCCTCATTGTGGCCCCGCGCGGGCGCTGCCCGCTGCCCGCTGCCCGCAGCCCGCTGCCCGGGGGCGGTCCCCGCAGCCCCGGCCGGCCGCCGAGCGGCTCCGCCCACACCTTTCCAAGTTGGCCGGAGGGGGAGCCGCGGGGCGCCCGCGGCGGGGGCGCCCGGGCCCCTCCTCGCGCGCCCCCGTCCGGGCGGCAGCGGGGAGCGGGCGGGGGGCCGTGTGGGCTTCGCGCCTTCTGTGTCTCCGAATTCTCCTCCAAACGCTGCCTCGGGCGCTTTGACACAAAAGAGGGCACTTCGGCGGGGCTCAGCGCGAGTCCTCGCCCGGCGAGTCGAAGCCCGGGGGTCGCGCCCGCCGCGAGCTCGGGCGCCCGGGAGCCGGGGCTCCCCGCGCTCCGCGGGCCATGTGTGGGTTATTTTGGGTGTCGCAGCAAGGTGGTGCAGGTGAAAGGGAAGCGCGGCCGAGGCCGGAGGCGGAGGGCGGGGGCAGGGGTGGGGCGGGGTGGGGCGGGGTGGAGGCTCCGCGGACCCACCCCCCAGCCCGGCGGCCGGGGCGGCGAGGCGAGGGCCGGGCAGTGGGTGTTGCCTTCTACCTCTGCGAGCGGGGAGGGGTTAGTTTCCCACAGGGGATTTCAACCATCACACTCAGAGCCCGCCTCCTAATCCTCGGGCGGAGCGGCTCGGGGGCCCCATTTTATGGCAATAAAGCGACTTAGCGCCTGCTGAGCGAGCCCCTCCCTGCCGCCGCCCCCGCCCTCGGCCCCACCCCGGGGCTCGCCCGCTGCGGCGGGGCTTTGTTTCTGGGGAGGAGGACCCGGAGCTCTTTTGTTTGGGGGTTCGGTGTTTTCACCCCACCCCGCCTCACCCCACCCCGCCCCACCCCACCCCCCGCGCCTCTCCGGTTTCCTGAGCTGCGGGCTGCGAGGGAGGAGAAGCGGCGTCTTGCAACCCCCTCGGCTGGGCCCCGGGGTAATTCGATGCGGGCCTGGCGAGGCTCCCCACGCTAGACCGGGGCTCGCGTCTCGGCAGCCTCCACCCACCGGCCCACCCTACATTTAGCGCATCATGTGATCCGGGTAAGTCATTTGCAAGTACAACAGTTCCCTGGGTTGCCCCCCATTCATTTCCTGAGAACTGCAGAGAGCAGCTGAGAGGCTCTGTCCGTGCGTGTGCGGGTGTGCGTGTGAGTGTGCGCGGGTGACGCCGTGTGTGTGCGAGAGTGAGTGTGTGCGCGCGCGCGCGTGTGTGAGGGAGAGAGAGAGAGAGAAAGGGAGAGAGAGGGGGACTCTATGAGGGAAAGAAAACAATTTCTCCTGCTCTGCAGCTTCTGTTCAGGTCTGTGCCGATTCCGTTTCTTATCAAAATAAACAACCCCCTCCTCTCTCTCTTTTTTTTGTGCCATCCCAGATCAGACCGTATTCTCTTAACATGTTTTATTTTCCTTCTGTCATCTGCTCAAGTTAAATCATTTTGGTTGGTCTGTGTTCTTAAAGGGGGAAAGTGTTCGGAAGCGGGAGGGGGCCGAGGGAGGGCGATGCTATTGCAAAGCAAGTAGCGTCGGTCGGATTCGTGGAGAAGAAAGAGGTTTCTCCCCCCCTCGCCCCCCATATTTTTTTTTTCAAAAGAACTTACCAAGTAACGTGAATTAAGCAAATATTTTTCTACTCCTAATGGAATTGTTGGTTGCAGCGTTTGCCTGACAGTTGGCCAAGGATGAGAAATAAAACACTAGGACTGAATTGGGGAAAAGGGAGGGGGATTGTGGAAGTAGTTTGCCCGCAGGAATAGAGCGAGTTGGGGCGAATAACTGCCGCACCGGGGCTGTGTGGGATGTGGGTGTGCGCTGGAGAGTGGAGGGGAAGGGGTTAAGGCGGAGATGACACTGCTGGCATGAATAGTGGTCCTGGTGCTACATTCATTATTGTCTGTGGTCGTAATGATGTGTAACTGTCACTTGCTACAGTGCCTGGTCCATGGAAGTAGCCAGAGGCTGGCCGGTGGCTGCTATTTTCAATTACGGGGGACCGGCCGGAGTTGACAAGGGGCAACTTTGCACGGCCACCCCAGCCGGGCGGGCCTGGGAGCCAGTTCTTGCCTTAGAAGCTCGCGCCGAGACTCGGACTTGACCTCCGCGACATTAGTTGCTGTTCATGTTAGCCTCTCCCCTCAGGGGAGAATCAATCCTGCTTTTGTTGGGTGGAGAACTGCTTATTAGAACTTTGAAAACTTTCATCTTTGGAGAAAAGGGTGGGGTGCACTCAGCAGTTATATTGCGAAGTGCATTTGAAGCAAATGCTTGGAAAAAGTACCAATTCCTTTGTTATGTACCCTGCAGCTTCCCAGCCCCCTTCACCCTGTGCTTTTTGCATACTTTAATAGTAATAGCCTTAATTCAGCTGATAAAACCTGACTCTGTTGTGTTAAAGAGTATTAGTACAAGGGAATGTGTAATCTGGATAAACAGTTTGTTTGGTTAATATTGTCAGCTCTCTAATTTAACTGTACAGATGGTTTAAGTAGCCTTGTGTATGGGTTGTTTTAAGCAATTCCAGTGGCTAATAGAATTCTCGGCCACGTTAGGATATTTTATTTGAAACCGGCTTTGCTAGTCTCTCAGTTTCCCTGTAACACCAGGGAGAAGAACAGCTCTATTTACATTTAGTGCATGTGCATCTAGTGGCTTCGGTAGACATCTGCCAATCAAATACACGTCATTCTGCAAATCCACCTAAGACGCCTCCGTGCCCTTTTCTTACTGGAGGATAGAGTTGTTTAGTTAAGTTAATGCTTTGAAATGTGGCTTTTAACAGCCAATAGTTTGTGATGGGAATAGAAGGGGTCACTTTGAAGAGTGGGTGTAGACCATCTTGGAATAAATGCTTTCTGGAATTGGCATTTAATAAAAACCGTGACTTCCCCACCCTACCACCAAAAAGAAGAAAAAAAATTTTAAAAAAGGAGCCTGGATGTGCTTTTTTGCACACCTCATTCACATGTTCTTTACATTTTAGAAAACCACATAGAAATTGTTTGCGATGCAGGGATATACTTTCAGACTAGGAAATATTTAACTGTAGCAGCTTAATAAAAATTGGATGTTGAAGGACATCCATTTCAGTTGCATAAGTTATATCCTTATTGTTGCAGCCTTGTTAAATCTTGAAACTAGCCTGAGTGTATTAAGCTCCTTTGAATTGGGACAGAACAATTTGAGCTTCCAAGAACTGGCAGATATTTATATTTGGGAAATCGGTTTATTTTTCTACCTTTTACCTTATAACTATAATGAAATATACTTAAGCTGGTAAGCTGGTAAAATTCGGAATGTTCTCACGTAACATTTTCATAATTTATGACCTAAAACTGTGAAACTAATATTGCTGAGTAAGGTAAACAAAACATTCTTGAGGATTTTCTGTTTATTTTGAAGTCCTTCAGTTATTTATCTATTACTTAGTAATGCATATTTAAAAGAAATTTCCCTCAGCTCAACTTTATTTTGGAATGCTTTGTATCACTTTTTAATGAATGAAAATTATTGTGTAAATGAAACCTTAATATAGCCTTTTCTCCAGAAAGTTCCTTTTCAATAACTGAATGTCATTTGGAGAAAACTGGTCCTGGATAGCATTTGAGACCTTGACCTTAGCAACTCTTGGCTGTTGGTTGTTTACTACTGCTCCTGCCTGTGTGTGTACAGAAAGGGAAGGGACTGCAAACACTGGTCAGTTCACTCTCCCCAGCTCAGGGGAAAACAAATCTAGATTCTTGCTGGCACCAGGCATATAATAAAGATAGTGTTCTGACCCTTTAAAATTATATATGTCCTGTGGGGGTTATGCGCCCCCCCCCCAAGTAAATAAGAACTTTAACAATCTCAAAGTGACTTTCTGATGCACAGCATAAAGCAGGCAGTTACCACCTTATTGAAATCATTAGGTTGTAAATATAGGTATATTATAGATACATGTTATTAATCTCTCTAAAGATGACAAAAGTACTTAGACCTTCAGATCTATATGAAGGCATTTTGAATTCAAGCCAATGTTGGATAATGTAGATTATTGAGTAACTTTACCAGTGAGGTGATGTTCTTAATGAGTTGAACATATCGTGGTCTGGGACCTTTACTGCATTGCCTAAAATGGAATTTTAATATTTGTGCAAATTGAAAAACTTAAGAATAATCACATTAAAAGTTGTACATGTCATACATTTTCCTTATGTTGTAAGAGAAACAGTCTTAGAGTGTCAGCTTTGTAAATCTCCTTGTAGTTGATTTTTATGCTAACAATACAGTTGTATTCTACATGACTAGAAATAGTATAAGCTCATTTGAAATGTTAGCTTTTTTTTTTTTTTTGGATAAATATGATTCCCTACTTGTGCTTCCATGTTGATTTATGAACAAGAACTAGAAATCCCCAAGCAGTTTTATCAGAATCATCTCCATGATCCTCTTTTTCTTTTAGAGAACAACTTTCATTTTTGTTAGTAATTCCTAAAATAGGTTGCAGTTGCTTACATCTGTCATTTAAAGTTTAAAAACACCTTAGGAGAGGACAGTGGAAATATCTATATTTTTGTCTGGTTTTCATTTTATTTCCCTTTTAAAATTCATATTTATTTATTTTTGTTTCATAAAGTTATGCACAGCTTAAATATGTACAAAATATAAGGATAAAAATATTAAAATTCAATAACTGGCTACACCCTATAACCACAGCTTTAGCTCATCCACCACAAGTACCTCTCCCAAAATCAAAATGCAGGAAAACAGATGGGCCTTGCCCTGTGCCCAGAAGGTCAACAGCCTTAGGCTCTGAAAGACCAGCCTAGTCTCTGAATCCCAAGCCATTCCAAAGAAGTGTCTGACTTCAATTCATATTTGGGGCCTGGACCAGCCACACCCATCTGATGTCAGTTTTTGAGTTCCTGTGGTAGAGAACACATGCTGTGGATTAAATGGTTACTTTCTCTATATATTCTCAGTAATTATGTTACAAAAGGATTTTTCAGTTGGTGTTTATTGTCATTAAAGTGGCTACTTGAGTAGTCCTGTTGCTCCATAAAAAATTTTGGTCTGGCAGTAACCTATAGGATACTCACCCAAAGAATTCTGTTTTGCTGTGGGTTTTCTCATGCATTTTTTTAAATTTAAAGTCATACTTTTCTGGCTAATTTCATGGTATATAACAATTGAATATTAGTTAATAATTGAACTTGTCCAAAGAACATTGCTGTCTAAGTAGATGGAGTAGCAGAAAACCCTTGCTTCTGACTATATGGAAGGTGAGAGGCTTGGGGAGTTTCCAGTACTTTTCCCACCCCCATAGGAGGCTGTTGGAACTGCCATTACTGCTTGGTGGTCCACCCAGTCAGGAATTGTGTACTAAGCGCTGTACTTAACATGCTTATCATTATATATGGCTTGTTACAGTAATCCCTGGTGTGAGATGTGTGCATATGCTATCTATACATATCTACTACATTGTATATGTGTTTATAGGGATACAACTTACGTTTATGAATTTATGAATATAAAGATTCTTTATATTGTTATATACCCTTGCATACCATAAAGATTATGGGTAAGAATTATGGTAAAAGGCTGTTCTTTGATCCTAAAGACATTTTTGCATAAAAAGGGGGAAAAAACCTGCAAAGTCTTTTTTTCAAAATCTGTGTTTTGCAGCACTATTCTTACTTTTAGATTAACAAGCAAATCCATAGCACAACATGAAAGTAGTTGTGCCCCAAAGGAAAGAAACCAACAAATATAAATGACAGCCAAGATAAATTATTGTGAAAAACAAAGTAGATAACCATTAAAGAAAACATTTCACAGTCAGGTGTCTGTTAAGATTATATATACTGGAATCTGTATTGAATTTTGTTAGCTGAGATTTCCCAGTTTGTATCAGGCTCTTTTGCTTACTAACTTTGGATGACCTTGGTCAGATTTTTTAACCTCTTTTAAGTCTACAAAATAGGGGAAAAAATGAGTTTATACAGCAGTGTTGGGTGTAAAATGAGATAATATATGTAAAAATCACTTTGTGAAACTAAAAACTACTTGTATGATATGGCAAATGATTTGACAGGAACACCTCATCTCCCCCAAAAGAGATGAACTTTCCAGCTTCTTAAAGTGAGCATATAAATTGCATTTATGGAGAAGGAATTTCTGAGTGTGGGTAGAAACTTCTGGCAGTCAAAGGTCATGAATTCCATTCCTGTCTCACCAGAGATTTGTTCTATGACCTTGAGAAAGTCACTCTTAAAAAAAGTTTCTAAGTAGTTTGTATAGAAGCTACTATTAACATTTACATAATGCAGGTGAAGTATCTGAGTTTTTCTAAAGGATACACATTAAAATACAGTTCTCACAAGTATTTACAGGAAATAGAAAATAAAGATATACAATAATTATTTAAAGAGTATAAACCTCTACATTTCTTCTTTAATGAGTTAACTGAAACTTCTATCTACTGGTCTTAAAAATGTCCTGACTTTTTTTTTTTTTTTTTTTTTGGTATAGAATCATTACATTGGTGCTGTTATGCTGTAGTTTAGAATCATCTCTTGAGCTGCATTTCCCTTGTTAAGCCAGACTTTTGTTGATTAAGCTCTGCCTGATTTATGCCTTCAAGTCTCTTGGTTAGAGTCAGACATTGTTGCACTGTAAAACATGCACAAGGTGAAAAGGTAGCAGGAGTGAGATCTAGATATGCAAAAAGTCCAGCAACAACAGGAAAAACCAGCTGGTATGTTTTAAGAGCATCTAAAGATTCTTTGACAAGCTAGAACTGTTCTGGACCAGATACTTAAAAAAAAAAAGAAAAAAAACTTATTTGTGCAATTTTTAAAGAATGTGGAGGAATTAGGACTCAGGAATTTCTTATGGATGGACAGAGTGAAATGAGACTGAGATGGCCACGTTTTTAAAGCAATTTGGGTGGAGTCTCAATAGCAATAATTTGCAATTCTACAGAAGTCTTTTCAATCTGTTTTATTCTGATGACTTTTAAGACAGAAATTGGACCTGTGTTATTTGTGAGAAATATCAAGTTTGTTAAACTGTAACACATTAGCATAGCAGTCCTAATTGAAATCAGTACATCTGTTTATCATACCTTATTTGTGAAAGACAGGAATGCTGTAAATTTAGAATAAAATGCAATATTGTGTTAATAAAGGTGGTTTCAGATGAAACTATTATTTCAAATATATTTAAAAAATGGTAGTGATGGAGATCCTTAATGGGAATTTGAAAATGTATTGAACATACTCACTTGCACACATTTTTTTTGCCATGTAAATTCTTTACACACAAATTTGAGAAAATTAGGATAAATTTGCATAATCAGTTATTCAGATAAAAAAGAAGTTTCACATTCTACCCAAATTTTATTCTTGCAAGAGCAAGAGAACTGACTAAACTAGCTCATCAGTAGAACTCACTTTAGATTCTCCCTGTGTCACACGTGTACCTGGTCTAACTTTTGTTCATCTTGCCATCATCACTGTAAATATCACTTTTCTGGGCCTTATTTATATTCCCTTTCTTTTAAGAATTTGCTGGGTTCCAGTTTGCTTTTTTGTGTACCACTAGCATGTGATAGTCCTTCCGGTGTAATTGCTTGTTGATTAGACTTGTCCCCACTTAATAATAAGCCCCTGGAGAGCAGGAAAAAAATCTCTTCATTTTGCTGGTGTCTAACATAGTTACTGATCATACAGTACTAAAATAATTTATTGAAGGAACAACTGAAAGAAAAAACAATCCTTGTTACTCTCAGTAGTTAAATGCCAATATCACAATTATTTCCTACCTGTATCTTTTCATCTTTAGTTAAATATAGTCAATTTATTAGGGCTTCTGCAATTCTATAGTTTACGAAAATTTTCCTTCTTGGAGATAGTGATGGGCAATGCTTTATTTGAAACCACAAACTACCCAATTTTTTAAACTGCATATTAATTGTGTAGCTCTTAATTTCTCACTGATAGATAAAATCAGCTCTAGAAAAACATTCAGAATACATAGAAATGACAAAATGAAATAGCTACTCTTTTGTGGCTAATATTTACAGCAGAAGTTAGACTTCTGTGTGCTTTTCATGTGTTAGCTTATTTAATATGTACTCTTCAGTATACAGGTATGTAGAGTTGACTTTCTGATTATTAACATTTTGAATACTTTATGTGGAAACCCCTGAATTCCCTTTCATATACTAGATTTTGAGTTAGGAAAAGCATTTTGTTCTCTCTTGTGTGGTGTTAGCTGGCAAGTAACAGGTTCCCTCTATCCCCACCTGTGACTTTGCCACTTTTGACTGTAATTTCAAAAGTTATCCACAAATTTGACTGCTTTTTACCATTCTTTAATGAATGAATAGAAGAAGGGGGAAATAAAATTGCTGCGCCTACTTATGAGAAACAGGGAATATTAAATAAGTCACTAGGTATGCTGAACAATGAGTAGTGAATCTTTATTGAAAGTGCTTAATGGAGTTAAGCTGATAAATTGTGAAAAATAATAAGATTACAGATCACACAATGCTATACATCTATTTTTAATGACAGTATTTAATAGCCTGTGTTCTTATAGATTTTGTAATTTTTCTTTTGCAATTGGGAATGGGTCTCATTTAAAACTTAAGTCTGATCCATTGATGTATGCATATTTGAGTTATACCTAAGTTTTAAGGCATATATTATATATAAAAACATGAGATTCCTTCCTGTTATTAAATTTTCATTGAGTGCATACGTATGATATTATAGTTTCTATTTTATAGACATGGAAACTAATTTTTCCTAGTGCGAAATATTGCAGTCATGGTCAATTACTGTTTAGCTCTGAAGCAGAGATTTACATAATGGAAAATGTTTGAACTTTTCCTTGTTCCTTTACCTCTTTTAGTGTTAAATATGATATCTCAGTATTAGTCTTATTGCAGAGCAGGAAAAAATGGAATATTATACAAATAGGTATTATGCTTGAAGGCTGTGCTATTTCACTGGTTGTAGATTATGTTGATACACTATATTATTATAGTACTTACTTGACTACACAGGTCAAACTCGTGTTTTCTGATGATATCTGCATGAACTATGAAATGGAATCCAAAAAATTATTTTATATTGCAAAAGCTACTGATGTTCCACTGATGTTTCACAGTGGTAATGTATTCATATGCTTTCTGGTATTGAATTAAAGTCAAAGGCATGAAAAAGTAATAATAAAAACAAGCCATATATAAACATGCTTCACTTATCCATTTGAGATCTCACCATGTATTAGAAGTTATATAAATATTGGTATGGTATCAGCATTAATGGCCTGAAAGTCAAGGACAGGAAGGAAGGCATGTAGAAAATTATAATACAACGTAATTTGTGATAAATGGACCATATGTTGTGCACCGCTTAAATAGAATGTTTGGGGAAAAATTTCCTTCCATCTGGGAAATCAAAGGTTTTTAGAGTGCTAGTGGATCTCAGGCAAAAATCCTTCTTGGAAAAAGTTAGCATTTTATAGAAACTAAAAACAAACCTACAAGCAATAAAAGCAAATTAAAAACATTTATTTTGGCAACTGTCATGATTTCGCATTTTCTCATTTTTTAAAGCTGATGACTTTGTGATATTTTGGTAAACTTTTGTCATTTGCACTATCAGAAATTTCTTTTCCAAAACTATATGCTGAAATTCATTTGACCAGTAGGGAATGCATTGTCATGAATTTAAAAGATTTATTTGGACAAAACAAAAATAATAATTATGTGATGCTATCTAATGAAGTTTTTTTCATATTGCCCAAGAGATTTGATGTGTACTATTTTATTTATAAATGATGGGAATTTTAGCCCTGATGTAAAAACTTTTAATACAACAATCAAAATTTAGATAAAAACAATGGGAGAAAAAACTTGAAAACCAAGTCAGTTTTAGTGGTTAGAATTATTATTTTCAATTTATCAGTGTTGTTTGAAGGGATATTTTAAAGGAGTGTGGATATTGAGTGATATCTTCTGGTATCCCATTAGCTTTTCTGCACAGGACACTTGAACAGACAAAATACTTTAGAGAAAATATATAACAAAGAAAAATTAAATTGTACTGTCTCTTAGAAGTATTGGTGGAATTCTTACTGCATACTGAACTCTCTTTTTTAGTGTATTGTGACTATACTAAGGCCCTAGCTTGAAGCAGTTGTATTTTATTTATAAATAGCTTAGAAATTAAAACATCTACAATGCTTGAGAAGTATGGATTGGTAAAAAAAAATTGCTTCCCACTTGGTGGTTTACAGAGTAGTTTTAGTTTCATCCTGACAATCCTATTAGGAACATTGAACACATGCTAATACCAATTTCTTGATGAGGATATTAAAGTCTGATTTAAAATGAGAACTCAGATTCCCAACACCAATAATATTTTTTCCACTTCATTCCACTGACATCTTCCTAACTTTCAATTAGTCTTAATAAGCCCAAAATTTGAAAATGCACATCTTATATCTGGTTCCTGTGAGATGTTCATGAATATAATTGGATGAATGCTTACCTCTTTCAAAATGCACTTTAAAAGGATATTTAAAAAAAATTTCTATAACTGCCCAGACAAATCAATCTAATCAATCCTAGAAGATGGTACCAATAAAGGCATTCATCTTCTCTGAAGAAAATTGAGAGATAAGTTAGCACTTACCCATATTGGTGCTTGTGATTGTGATTGTTGCTGAGAAAAGGGAGGTGAAAAAAGTATAGGGTTAGTCTTGGAGGATAGACAGATCCCAGAATGAGTAACTCCATCAGGCCCAGAGGAAGGGTCATGCTGTGTATTCTGGTTTAGTTAATTTTCTTCATTTGGATCGCTACTGGGTCTGAAAACAATACCTTAGATATTTTTTAGTTTTATTTCTTAGTCTCTTTTTAAGTGCTTTTAATTTGATGAAAAAATGTTACCGAGGCATGTGATTTTCTAAGTTTTATTTCCTCTTTAAAAACTATATTGTATGTTTATTGTAAATAGAATGTACATGATACATTTTAAAGACCTTATCTCCTTAATCTCCTTTAATGTTTACAACTAACTCAGAGCTAGGTATTTATAGTATTTAAATATGAACTTATTACTACTTTATGTCTTAATTTCTCAAAGGAACACTTAAGAATTGTAGGAAATACGTTGCTTTGCAGAAACTTCTTGGGCACTGTTTATAAATATATCTTACTTGAAACTTTACTTTTTAGTGGATTTATATTTATCTTCCTGTCTTCCTGTAGCCAACAGTGACATTCTGTTTATTCCTATCATCGAGTTATTAGGGGTCATTTTATATTTTTCTTCATAACTATGTATGATATATATACATAGCACACAGGGCTTTTTGATTATTGCTTAAAAATCTGGGGTTATTTTGTGAAATTTCGTTCACAACTTAAGGTTTTCGTTAATGTTACCTAAGGGAAATTCATTCAGCTGCTACAGCTATAATCCATTAAAGAACACACATAGTCACATTGTATCCATACATAACATTGTATGTTATTAGTTTATTGGTAGGCAGTACTTTGTTTCAAGTTTTTTGTATTGAATTGAGTATCTTTATATCTACACTTTATGGAACTAAGGAATGGTTTCCCAATGTGGAATTATTGATTCCAAATGTTGCCACACTGCTTTGGGAAAATAATTCAGCAACATTTCACATTTTTACCAGCAATGCAGTCAAATACCCTTTCTCTGAAACTCCATTAGTTTCAGTAGTTGATCCTTTTCTAGTCTGAGAGTTGTACTGTGACATCTCAGTGATAATATTTTCTGACTGCCACTAACCTTTGAGTGTTCATGTTTGTAGCTAATTGGAATTGTTCTTCTCAGTATTACCTTTTCATGTTCCTTGCTCATTATTCTGTTTGTTGTCTTTTTTTAGGGTGAGATTACTAAATCTTATTAAAGCTAACCATTTATCTAAATCTGTATTTTTTTAGAAACTGATCTTACGTTTTGCCTATTCTATTGTGAAAGAGATATTATTTGACATACTTTATTATTAGTTTTTGTATAATTGATTTTGCCATTTTCTGGTTTCCTGTTTTTTTTCTTTTTTTGACATTGATAAAATAAATTAGACAAATAATCTCCTATACTTAGAATTTCTTTTTCTTGTCACTTTGATGTTTAGTTCATTTAGAATATTTTGTTATACTTGATGAGAGGGTATCCATTTTTAATTACTTTCAGATGCATAGCCAGTCTATTTTATCAGCACCATTTTTAAGGTTATATACCCTGTTCTCAGTAAATTATCATTTCTGTGTTTATCATATTTTGTGTTCTCAAATACTCTATAGTAATATTAGAATATTTCTCTTTCTAAAATAATATTCTGAGATAATGTCAGGCATCTAACCAATATTCATCTTAGGGAGTATTTTATTATTCTCCCCCATGCCTTAGCGATAACTGAGCCCTACTTGAATGCCAGCACTTTCAAGGGAAGGAGTGCTCTCATATATCTCCTGTCTGTTTTGTCTCAGCTTCTGGAGTAAGCTCTGAAGAAAAGCAGTTTCGGTGGCTGTGGAGTGTCCTTGCACCTGGGACTTCCTGGGAGAAGAATGACCTTGCTATCAATATTAAGCTTTTATACATTTGTTACAATTTTAGTGGTTTATTTCCTCTTTACTTACAAAATTAAAAATATTAGATTTCAATAAAAACACAAAACCATATTTTAAACTTTCAAATATATTCACACAGTGTGTAACATAGCTAAGCATTTTTCATTTTGTGAAACAAACACTATTACCTTCGAACAAAGGCTCTCCATTTCCCCTTCCTTAATCCGGGAAACCACCTTTTTACATTTCCTTGTCTGCTTTTTTTTTTTTATTGTTTTTGATTGACTGCTTTTTTTGGATTCTTCCCTTTTCCAGTTATCATGTTCAAAGGGAATAACTTTCTCTGAAAAACCTTGTTAGCTACTTTTACCTGTTTCCTTTGCAGCTTCAGCTGTGTGGTTTTTTTTTTGTTTTTTTGTTTTTTTTTTTGGAAACTAGGTCTCACTATTTTTGCCCGTGGAACCTCAGGCTCTTGTTGCTGGGGGTACCACAAACTCAAGCAATCCCCAGCCTCAGCTTCCCAGGTAGCTGGGATTACAGACGTGCGCTGCCACACCCAGCTATTTTTTTGGAACTAGGTCTTGCTATGGGCCCCAGGCAGGACTCAAACCACTATCCCTAGCCCCGGCCACTTCATAGGCTGAAACTTACAGGCATGAGCCGCTGTGCCCGGCTTCAGCTGTTTGTTTTTAAAAAAATCAAGATTTTGTAGGATATTCATGTAGGAGTTCTTTCTGTGCCTATTTAGCTTAATTTTGCTTAGATTTTTTTGAATGCCCATAAAGTTATATTTTATTTTTTT
This sequence comes from Uropsilus gracilis, assembly GCA_004024945.1. Lineage (NCBI taxonomy): Eukaryota > Metazoa > Chordata > Mammalia > Eulipotyphla > Talpidae > Uropsilus > Uropsilus gracilis. The sequence continues at coordinate 83,029 of PVHY01003708.1, read as the reverse complement.
TGTATTTAAAAAAATTATCTACTTATAAAAAATTATCTACTTATAGATCATCTTTATTTCTTCTTTGGTGGACTGTTACAAAGCATTGTGTTGGAGGATTTTTTAGTATTGAACTATCCTTGCACTAGGGAACAGAGCTTGCTTTATCTTCAAATATTATTTTTGTATAACTTTGCTTGATTCTATTTGATAATTTGGAATGATATAGATGATATACATCTTATTTATGCACTGAATTGGTTTGTAAAGTTTTTCTTGTTGTTGAGTGAGATTTTTAATGGTGGTTATATAGGTGAATTATAGAATATTTTTCTCCATGAGTTGTAATTGGTACAATCTCATCCTTAGATGTTACTACTTTGGTATGAACCATTATATCATGACTTTATTCCCTTTTCCAACAGGAGATATTTAGTTTTTTGTTCAGTTTTGTTGGTGTATTTGCCCATAAAAAACTTTCATTTTCTTTTTGGATCAAATTTTAGTTAGGTGATTACTCATTTTCTTTATAGACTTAAATTTGTTGCCTCAGGACAGCATACATACGTAATTGCATTTCTTCTGTAATAGAGTTGTAATTTCTTTCTTATTCCCAATATTTTTTTCTGTAGTGTTCCAAAAATTGCTTTGCTTTTATTCTTTTGTAAAAAAATAGTTTAAAAACTTAAGACAAGATTTTTCATCTTTTCTTCATGTTTTCATTTTCGTGTCTTCTACCTTAAATTTTTAAAACTTTTTCTTTAAAACCTTTATTTTTTTCTTTAAAACCTTTTCCCTTAATCAAAAAAACTCAACTGTGAAAATATTGTTTTTAGATAGATTGGTTTGAATATACTTTTTATGTTTTGTGGAAGATTTATCCCATATTTTTTCTAGGTGGCTTACAATTCTGTTACTGGTTTCTTTAAATCAGGGATTTCTATAAATGTGTTTTAAAATTTTGACATATTAATTATTTTTAGCATTTAACTTTGTATTTAATTTTAAATTTTGGCTTGTATTTTTAGAAGATTGTAACTTGTAAATCAAGTCATATTTGTTGTGATTTTCTTTATATCTAAGTATATACCTTATTTTAATGTATTCTATAGAGATTTGAAAAATCTGCTTTCTCCTCAAGGAATGGAGAAAATGTTTTTTCATCTATTAAACTGAACTTACTTATTTGTTTTAAATTATTTTATGATCTAATATTTTGTTAGATTTAACTAATCCAAAAATTGGAGGCCGGGCACAATGGTGTATGCCTTTAACTGCAGCCTACAAAATGAGATTGAGACTGGGACTCACTTTAGTCTATGGGTTTGAGAACTGCCGGGGCAGCATAGCAAGACCTAGTCTCCAAAAATACCTGGGCATGGTGGCGCACACCTATAATCCCAGCTACCTGGGAGACAGAGGCTGGGGATAGCTTGAGTTCGTGGCACCTCCCCGGCAATGTGAGCCTGTGGTTCCTCAGGCAACAAAGTGAGACCTGGTCTCAAAAAAGGGAAAAAATTGCTTTTCTTTATTCTAAGTTGTTATAAAATATAAACAAAATTTACCATCTTAAATATTTTTGTTTTACAGTTCAGTAGTTTTTCATCATATTCACATTGTTTATGTATAGAAATTAAAAACATTTTTGTCATACAAAATTAGGATTCTCTACCTGTTAAACTGCTCTCCATTTCCCTCTCCCCTAACCCCCTATCAATTATTATTTACTCTCTGAATTTCACGCCATTAGACATTTGAAGTCCCACACCAACATCTAGCAGCGTTGGTTTCTGTTAGATAACAGCATGGTAGGGAGCAACTAAATGCTAATTTGGAAGGCTTGGAAGAGTCACTGAAGAAACTTTCCTGGACTTGAATGTAAATGTACCTAGAAGAAAGGAGGTGATAAGATGAGAAAGGGATAAATGTATTTGAAATAGCTCCATTCATCCCTTCCCACCTCTGAGACCAGTACCCCATCAATGATCTCATTATTTTTGAGTGTTGAGAATGAAGTTTCCTGAAATCCAATGTCCATTTGAAACTGTCATATGTCCAGCTCTAGTACTCTGTCTTCTATGCCAAGTATAAAGGCTATTAAAAAAATTGTTCACACTATTTCTGCTTTACCTTGAATTTTCCTGCCTCAGTTCTGGTTACAGTTTAACATCTAATGTGCTGTATATGATGTCAGTGGCCTACACTTTAAGCCACACTTATAAAGAGCTCTTTATACCACCTCATGTGGGAGTGGGTTGGGGGTGGGGTTGGTGAACCTTTGCATAAAGGGCCAAATAGTAGGTATTTCAGAATTTACTGACCACATAAGGTCTCTGGAGGTATGTGAGTATGTGTTGATACATGTGTGTATATATATATAAATATATATATATATTTATTTATTTATCTGTTTATCTATAGCTGTCTTTTAAAAACCCTTTAAAAATATATCTTGCAGTCCTTCAAAAATGTGGAAAGCTCTTCATGGAGAGCAGACCTTGTAAAAATAGGCCTTGTGCTCTGTTTGACCTGTAATCCACTGATTCCTGCGCTATAGTAATGAGGTGTCTTTTCCTTCTGAAAGGGGAGTCAGGTATTTATGATAAACAGGATAAATACTAAATATGGAAAACTTAACATCTGAACCAAAGTCTGATTAATATTTATGACTTCTCTAGCTTTAGACAAATATTTAACAATTCATAAGTGGTCAGAAAAGTGCTTAAGTTTTCTTTAATATTGTTGCCTTTTTTTTTTAATAAATAGGACCCCAAAAAGCATGTATTTCAGAGATTCAAAAAAGAGAAGCATGCCATCTTGGTGATTTTCTTTCTAATACCACTTTAAAAGACTTCATTTCCACTTTAGTAACTAATAACAATTTAAAAAGACCATTTCCATTTCACTGGCACAGATGTTTCCCTGTTCAAGATCTTGTATTGTGTTTTTAAAGACACTTCAACAAAATTGTGTTCTTTAGGGTGAATGATTCATTGGACATTTCAGATCATCTTGTGAAAGAGCTTTGTCATTACATTGTCTTCTCACACTCACAGTACTTAAAACATCCTAAGAAAAGTGCTTATAGCTTTAGAAATTGTCAACAAATTATTTTGGGAATACTTTCAATTCTTTTAAGGTTAACTACTCAAGGTAGCTCAAGATGACTTATTTTTAGTTCTAAGAAAAACAGTTGTAAATTAGATATCATAAAAAATACTAAACTTAAAATGAAGTAAATGTTAGGTCTATTTCAAAAGGTATCTGTTGTTAAGCTTTCTTTTACGCTTTTCTCCCATTTCTCTCCTCTCCACCCCCCCCCCCAAAAAAAAAAAGAAAAACAGAGTTTGAGTGAATTAATACAATTTGGGAAGGTAAAGGTAATTTTGGATACAAATTACTAATTATGTTATAGAAGTCAATTTCAAGTGCATAATTAGAATACTTCTTTAGTCTTTTCAGTCTTTTGTGTGTCACATAGCACTCATATTCTACTTCATAGATTACAGAACCCTGAATCCTTACACTCCAGTTTGTTGTTCTTATTTTAACTATTGCTCTCACTCCACGGACCTTCTTTTCGAGGAAAATCTCAAGTCAATTCAATTAAATTTAGACAAACTGTGATGTGGTTAAAGTCTGGAATAAAAGTTAGAATTCTGTTTCTTTCCAGCTGCCTAGTTATTTAATCCCATTTGTATCACCTGTATCTCTTGTGAAATGGGAGTATATATGTACTTTGCATTTGTTGAGAGGGTTACAGAAACCTTATAAAGTATCCTCACAGTACTTGGCACAGATGAGGCTGATAGATAGAAGTCATTATTAAACATTTTTCCTATTCTCCAGTGGAGAAGAGGAGACAGAATTCATTGGGTAACTACTAATGGTAAATAAAGTGTGATAAGAATTGTAATCTGTAGTAGAAGAGTAATGGTCATTCTGCTTAGTGGTACTGAAAATGCTGTTTTAGAGGGATGATCCTTGAGCCGCACCTTGATGGGTAGTGGCCTTTTGAATGGGTGGAGAGAGAGGAAAGGGCTGTTCAGACACAGGAAGCAGCTTGAGCTTGGGGTGAGGCAGGAAGTGCTGGGTGTGTCTGGGCCTGAGGTCCATTGTGGCCAGTTTAACCCACAGAAATGCTTTCTTTGGAGCTATACCATGCTTTCAAATGTGTAAGTCAGTGGACATGCATGAGAGTGTGCACTTAAAATAATCTTAATTTCCAGCTTCTCTCGATAAATTGAAGATTTTACAATCTTTAGTTGAAACTACCATTTCTTAAGTCTAATTGTTTTAATGCATTTTATACATTTTTATATCATTTAAGTCAAATCTTTCACCCTCCCCCAAGTCCTCAGAAAAATCTTGACTATTATTGTCGGTTTATTCAGTATACTATAGGAAATCTCCATTGACTTGAAGTGATATTTTTAACATGTTAAGGAAACATCCTTTTGTTTACTATGGAAGGATTATAATAAAGAATAGATTAAAAAATTAAAGTATCAAAGAAATTTATAGTTAGAAGATTTTGGATTTTAGGATGTTGTTTCTCAAAAAATTAGTAAATTTCCCGTATTACAGATTAGTTCATATTACATCAGAATCTGTTATTTTATTTTATTATTTTTTGAGACTAGATCTCGCTATTTTTGCCCATGGAACCGCAGGCTCTCGTTGCCCGGAGTACCATGGACTCATGCAATCCCCAGCCTCAGCTTCCCAGGTAGCTGGGATTACAGGAATGTACCACTACGCCCAGCTATTTTTTTTTGGAACTAGGTCTCGCTACGGGCCCCAGGAGGGACTCGAACCGTGATCCCTAGCCCTGGCCACTTCATAGGCTGAAGCTTACAAGCACGAGCCACCATGCCCGGCTGAATCTGTTATTTTTTTAAAAAAGTTATATATCCTTGAAATGTTGAGGAAATTGATGTTTCTATGATTTTTAGTAATTATTTTTTGACCCTTGTACTTAACCAAGCCTTGTCCCATCATCTTGAATTCAGTCATATATTCTTGTAAATATGTATTGATTGTTGCTCATGGCTGCCTCCAGAGTAATTTTATGGCTATGGTCAAATTTAGTAGTATAAATGTAAACAATACATTTGAAAATTTTTAAAAGTGTTCAAGTTTATTGTCTTCTGTACTTTTCAATTGGTGAGTATTTGCTTTTTATTACTAATATTTAGTTAGAAATATGATATTAATTTCTGCATTTTGGAATTTATTGAAAATTCTGTGTCATAGTATGTGATTCATTTAGATGAGATTGGGCATGTTCAGGATAGTATGACTGTAGACACATGGTTAATTTAGATAAAATGTTCACATTTATGTAAAAATCTGTTTGCTCGGTTTTCCTTTACTTTCAAAGAGTTCTGCTTAGCTTTTTGAAGAAAGATAATATCTAAGTGAACATTATTTATTTAGAGTTTGTTAAAAAGTTAGAGAGCAGTTGTAATCAGTAGACATCTAACGTGAATCTGCTTTTTCCTAATAATATTGAAAGAGTTGTTCCAAAGAGTTTCAAGGAAACCAGAATAACCTAGACATGAATAAGTTGCTATTATTGCTACCATAGAAAGCATATGCATGCATTAAAGAGGATGAGGGATTATATAATTTTCTGATATCTGTAGAATGTTGCACATTCATAATACATTTAGTTTCTTTGATGAATAATACCATGAAGGAAGAGGTAAAATGTTAAAGTAGCCTGATAGTTGCATTGAAGATTTAAACTTGCATATTTATGGAATATAAATTAAAGGCCTTCATGTAGTTATGTACCATGTTCATGCTTAAATTATGTTATCAAGATAAATTGTTCACATCATTAAATTTTTTTGGTTTTAGTAATTGCTTGCATTTAAAGTTTTTGACATGTATCTCTCTGACATGTGCTCCTTATTCTTGAAATACATGTATATGTAATTGTATATCTCCCTATCCTACCTATCTACTTACCTAACTCACACTTAAATAGAATATCAAATGATCTAACAGGTGATGAGTTAACATTCTTTGTTTCTCTTCTTTTTCTTAATTGCAACGTTCCATTTGTATGAAAGACAAAATATTTTCTAGTGAGGTAATGTTCGTTTACATTATTCTTTGTATTTTGGACACAGGTGATACCCTTCTTTGGATGTTGTTACTATAGTGCTCCTACTACCAAAGTCCATTGTGCTCCCTTTCCCTCTCTGAGTGTCTCAGTTCTGTAAGGCTAGTTTTGGCTTTGACTTTCTTTGTCTGGTTTCTTTATATTTCACAGATCTGGTATTTGTCATTCTGCTTCAGATATATTTCATTTGTTATCAGACAGACTTTCCAGCTCCATCCATATTGCCATGAATGGTGTGAGCTTTTTGATTGCACACACACATACACATGTACACACACATCACATCTTCTGGATCAACTTGCTAGTTTGGGACCACTTAAGTTGTATCCAAGTTTTGTTATTGTAAATAGTGCTTCAATTAATATGAGTCTTTTTATTTTATCAGTGGTGTTATCTTGAAATTCAGTTTGTTTCTCTGTTTTAACAGTGATTCTGTGATTACAGATTTTGTTTGGAAAGTTTGGAGAAAAAAATGATGGCACAGGGACTCTACCATGCATATTTCCTCTTAAAAATTCAATGCTGAATAGTTGTATTTCTTATGGAGGCATCTTTATCCATAGTTCCTTTGAACTGTTTTGAATTGGAACTAAATTCTTTGTGAAGACATTACTATCATAATACAGAAGAATGAGTTTGTCATTGAGTTGGCTAGCTTGACAATGATGTACAGTCAATAGAGATGAATTAGAGTTGCTAACCATTTTTCTGCCTAAAGTATCTAATAATAGTGTGTTAGAGCATGTGCTACTAGTCAAATGTTTAGCATAATACAATCTTCTGTTTTTTAGGCTGTTATATTTTGTTGAATATAGTTTATGATAAACCAATTTAAAGGGCAGAATTCCTATGAGAAGTGTGCATTGGTTTATCTCCAGAAAATGTCATTCTAGCCCACAAATAATACACTATTTTGGAATATTTTCAATATTTGAAAATTAAAAAAAAGATTATGTATTGAATTGTGCTATTGAATTAAAGAAAATGTAGTTTACAATATAAAGTACCCTAAATTAGCATCAATTTTATTGTGTCAGAAGCCATTAATTTCCTCTTACAATAAAGTATATTAATTATTTCATCAGCATTTAAAAAACTGTATTTTTAGATACTTAAATAAAATTCTGCGTTAACATTTTAATTTTAAGTTCAATATTGAAGATGTTCAGTTTAAAAACAATTGATCTGGGCAACTGTTGAAATACCTTATTATCAAACCAGCCTCAAATATCAGTTTAGAGAGATACCTGTTTGTGACTCTGCAAGCTTTCCTTTCTGCAGGTAAAGCAGAGATGCAACCTTTAATGACTAACAAGTACCAAATGTGATTATGAAGTATAATTGACTGTGAGTGCCTTGAGGACAGGGACATTGCTTTATAAATAGCCTTGAATTCCCTGTTACTGTGGTGTACAAGCTATATAAAGTAGGGCTCAATCAAGTGTGTGAAATTCAATTACAACATTTTTTTTTAAGCTGACGTGAAATTGCTATCCCATAACTACCTTAATTTTATTACTACTAGAGGTGATGCTGAGAGCATCAGCATGGTCAGTAGAGAATCTGGCTTTTCCCCTCTGGACAATCTTTCAATGGTATGGAAGGTTATTTTCTTTTTTCGCTCTTCTCCTCTGAGGTAATTAGGTACAGTATGTATTCACATTTTCCCTTTTTTTTTAAGTGCTTGAACATTGAATTATTTGAATAAGCACTTCATGTGAAATGTCTTCAGAAGCTCTGTTTCTGCGAACACATTCAGGTTGGAAAACAAATAATACCATGTCTCTGCTTGTAGACTGGTGAGAGAACCAAGAATCACTGTGCATTCCATTTCTTGTGAATTTACTCTTCTACCAAAGGTTCTTATCCCTCTGTTCTCTCTCTGCCAACTCAGCATTTTTGTGGGTTTTTTTTGTTGTTGTTGTTGTGTTTTTGCTAAACCTACAATGTCAAATTATTCTATGGTGTATTAAATGATGCTTCTAATTACAGACTAATTTCAAATGTGAGAATGATGTGATTTTATTCTTTGCTTCCCAGTTTTCCTTCATTATGTCAGATTAATATTTAAAAATTTAAGCTAATAGTCTATGCAAGTTAGAGATAATTAGGAGTAACACTCAGTTCTATTTTGGAAGCACAAAAGGCATGTGGTTGTAATTTTAGAAAATACCGTTATTTTAAGAATTCTCAAATTGCCAGGTCATTGTTTCTTTTATCTTAGTCCTGACCATTCTTACAGATCATCACAACTGTATATTTGTGCTTCCATCTTTCTTAAGAGCAATATTAAATACAGTCATCCCCCCAAAACCTTGTTTTTATATAGGGAAAGAATAGCTCTCTCTCACCAGCACTAAAACAATTGTTGACTTATTCTTACTTGGCCCTGGTGAAGTTCTGATTATAATAGTGAGCCAGTCCATTGTGGACTTTGCAGTTTACAGTCTAAAAGATAAATAATACATATGAAGCAAATAATTTCAGAAATTCATCACATTAATAAAATTAAGGAAATGTAGAGGAAAAGTATTCATCACTACTGTGGCACCTGTACAAGAGATATAGGGGGACCCAACTGACTTTAGTAATGTTTACTATCAAGTTTAAAATATGAATGCTTATCCAGTGCATATTTTATCCCAGTCACCAAAGTCTATTGGTTTCCTGTGACCATTTTATTTTATGTTTCTAGTCTATTGGTTCTTAAAATAAATCTAATTTAGAAGTTGGTAGATTTAATTAGTAACACAGTTTATTGATGAACTTAGGGATGAAGCTAGGAAAGTGTTTTCTTGATAGAGCATTAGTCATTCTGGAATTGTGTCACAGGTTTAGTTATGCTTTCGGTCTGAGAGACTGGGAAAATAGGGGTGTCATGAATAGGCAGAGAAGGAAGCTGAGAGAAGTCGTGAAGAACCAGAGATAAATGTACTAAAAACCACATTTGCCTCTATCAAGAAGGTGGAATCCTTGTCATTCTAAACCTCAGGTACATAGATTCACAGAAATTATATGATATTGAATAACATTTAATATTTAATGATTCTGAGGACAACACAAGTCAAGAACCTTTGTATCTTATTCATCTTTGTGAATCTCAATTTATGTGAATGTGCAGAAATGTCAAGCTGTAAAGTTATGGTTGAATAAATGTTGGATAATACCGAGCATGAGTTTAATCAATTACTGAATATCACTACCTGTCCACAGAGGAGTAATGATGCAGTACTCAAAAGTGTCTAGAAACAAAATGTATAAATCACTGAAATAATGCACTAAAAATACATTCAATTGTGATGACTCACAGGCCCCAAATCACCCCACCTGGGAAACATTTTTTATCTGTGCACTCTATGTATCTGATGATTCTCTGTTTTGCATTGGTGTGTGTATTTTAATGATGGAATAAATGTTAAACCCTGTATTGGAAAGGTAATGATTCTACTGGGGAAAAAATTCTCATCTTTCTAGAATTAAATCCACTTGTTGGAATCTTTTACATTGTCATCACAAATTGTCTACTTTTTTTTTTATTTTTAAATACTTTATATATGAATTTCACATCTCTGTGATCTCTGGGGTTCCCCTCCCTCCCTGACCGTACCCATCCTGTCCCATCCCTCCCCGCTCCCCCCCAGGTCCTATAGTTCACTTTGGTTGTCTACTTCTAACAGAACTTGTATCATTTATCTTTAAATAATGATATAAACTGTGATATGGTGATTAAAAAGTAGGTATGATGATGAGTTATTTGTATAATGGTACTGTACTTGATAACATTATAGAACATGTCTTTTGAAATTAGGCATAATTGAATTATGGCTCATCATATATTTTTAGTATTTTTTTTTAAAGTTTCAATGAACGTGGACCATATCCTTAAGTTTGGTTGATATTTTTCCTTCGAAAATGACAGTAATGTCATGTATGAATAGTATATTATAGCATAGCATGATGGAAGATGTGGGGACTGTGTTCTTGCAAATTCTCTGTGGACTGTACTTCAGCCACTTAGGAAATTGCTTGTTAGTGACCAGTAGTAGCCAGGATAGCTCTGCTTCTGCCTTACTCCATAATCATAGATTGTATCCTTGAAGAGGAAGTTTAATGGTAAACCAAAATGCATTTTTTTGGCATTTGTAGAGAATTGCAATATGGGTTCAAGTTAGAAACCCAAAACATGTCCTGAAGAGAAACCTAGATTGGGAACTTGTAATAGAGAAAAAAGGAGTCACAAAGTAAACATGTGGGGGTATCAGACTAAAAGCAGCCAAAATTTCTGTTAGTCTTTCTAAATAAGGTATTCGTATTTTTATTGGCTTCTTGGAGTGTTGATGTATGGCCAAAGACCAGATCCTGTTTAAAAACAACAGTAAATGACTTTTCTGCAGTGGTTTTTCTGGCCCTATTTTAATAGTCTCTAGTGAAGTCACTTATAACAAGTACTGTAGCACCTCTGAATGTGCTGTACCATTGGTGATCTTTCTTGGTATTTAGACTTAAATCTTTTTTTTTTTTTTTTTTGAGACTAGGGATTAGGTCTTGCTATTTTTGCCCTTGGAATTGCAGGCTCGCATTGCCCGGGGTACCACGGACTCAAGCAATCCCCAGCCTCAGCTTCCCAGGTAGCTGGGATTACAGGCATGTGCCACCACATCCAGCTATTTTTTGGAACTAGGTCTCGCTGTGTTGCCCCAAGCGGGACTTGAACTGCGATCTCTAGCCCCAGTCACTTCATAGGCTGAAACTTACAGGCACGAGCCACTGTGCCTCGCTTTAGACTTACATCTCTGAACACACAAGTTATTTATTTATTTATTTATTTTTAAGAGACTAGGTCTCACCATGTTGCCTGGGGTAGTACCAAATTCGTGGACTCAAGTGATCCCTAGACTCAGCCTCAGCCTCCCACGTAGCTGGGATTACAGGTGTGTGCCACCACTCCTGGCTATTTTTAAGAAACTAGGTCTCACTATGTTGCCTGGGGTAGTCTTGAACCTGTGGACTCAAGCCATCCCTGGCCTCAGCCTCCCAGTGCTGGGATTACAGGTGTGAACCATTGTGCCCAGCTCTGAAAACGCAAGTTTTTTATTTTATTTATTAAAAAATTTTTTATTTACATATATATTTCACATATTTGTATTCCCTGGGGATAACCCACTACCTTCCCTCCCTGACCCACTCTATCCCATCTTCTCTCCCTTACTCCCCTCCCCCCAGCCCCAGTTGTGTATTTTACTTTGGTTGTCAGCTTGTTTGGACTTTTCCTTCTGGCCTATTGCTTGTTTTTCCTATATCCCATATATTAGCAAAACCATTTGGTTTCTTTTTCTTTCTGACTTTTTCTGCTAATACAATGTCTTCTAGGTAAATCCATGGATCATAAATCATCAAATTTGTCATTTTAATTGATGAGTAATATTCCGTTGTGTAATCTTTTTCATCCGTATATCTGCTTTGGGGTATTTGGGTTGTTTCCATGTCCTTGCAATTATCAATAGTGCTGCAGTAAATATCTGAGTACAGGTGTCCCTTTGTAGAAGTATTGAGGTCTCCTTTGGGTAGATTCCCAGAAGAGCGATTGCTGGGTCAAACGGTAGTTCCATTTTCATTAGTTTGAGGATCCTCCACACTGCTTTCCTTAGTGGCTGGACCAGTTTAAATTCTTACCAGCACTGTAAGAGTGTTCCTTTCTCTCCACATCCACACCAGCACTTGTCTGTTTTTTTGATGTGGGTCATTCTTACTGGTGTAAGATGGTGTCTCATTGAACATGCAAGTTTTTTAGATCAAACCATTGTTTTAGCTTGACTCCATAAAGGAAACCTCAAACGATCAGCTGTAAGGATATTCCTATTTAATAATCTTAAAAACAATTTAAACGGAAAATGTTTTCAAAAACTGGGATAAATTTGCCCAATGTCCTATAGTTTTCCAGTTTTTTTTTAGAAATTAAAATTACATAAAGATAATTTTAAGTTTATGGTAATTTGTATGACCAGTACAGCTGTTAGCATTTCAATACAGCTGTTAGCATTTCACTGTTAGCTTCATTATACACTTTTCTCTCATATTTTATTATTGGTTTTCTAGAAAAACAGTTGACAGAAAGCTTTAGACAGGATGCTACATCATCCCTAAACACTTCATATATATTTTCCCAAAAGAGAACATACCTGTATGACCATTATACAGTTACTTCCCAATCAGGAAGTCCATGTTGACTAATGCAACTTGCCAGTCGACAGACCTCAATCAGTGTTCACCAGCTGTCCCATTGATGTGTTTTTTTCCCTTCTGGTCAGAAACCCATCAAAGGTCATGTCTCTTCACACTCCTTTAGTTGGAAACATTTCCTCAGTTATTCCCTGTCTTTCATGAACTCGACACTTTTATAAATTCCAGAGCTTATGTTGTATAGAACAAACCTGAGTCAGTGATGATGGTAATCATCTGGTCGTGGTAGTGTTTGCCAGATTTCTTTTCCAGTAAAGGCACCATTTGCTCCTTTGCAATTGATTAATGCTGTCAGGAGAGGTAATCAAAGATTACCCCTGCATCCTTTCCCTCATCAAAGTTCTAACTAACAGGCTTATTTTTCACTGACTACTCTGAATCAGTCAGTGATAGTTGCCAATTTCTGATTTTCATTTTCTCTGCCATTCCTTCCTTTGGCAATCTCTGGAAACCCTTTCCCTTCATCCTCATTTGTTTATTTTTTTTTTTTCAATTTACTCTATCACTGCTTCCTCATTTATTCAGTGGATTACAATCCTTTACAACCTTATGCATTTTGATGTTCAAATTATCCCAGCTTTGGCAAAGGGCATCCCCATCAAAGTAGCGCATGTATCTTGACACATCCTTATCAGTCTTTGAGCACTTACTTTTTTTTGTAGTACATTAAGCAGTTCCAGACTTGTCTTGTACTTTCCTTGCCCCATCTCTGCAGTAAGCTAGATCTTTAAAGGTAACCTGGGTCCTTTCAATGGAGAAAGGCATTTAAACACTAATATCTAGGACACAAGCCAATGCTAGAATTATATGCATGTGCAAATCTATGTACACACATGTGTAGACATACTGTACACACATATATATATATAGCTATGCTTATATCCATGTGTGTATGCATGTCTGCTTATATGTATTTAAACTGTGTATTTATCATCTTATTCTCAATCCTGGTCCAATACTTCAAAGTTCTAACCTTTTCGTTTATTGGTATCTATCTATCCCAGTAGTGAGAAGTCTGACCCTTGTTGACCTCAGCATATGTCTCATCTATTTTCCTGTCCATTCTCTGTCTCATTGTCTGCTGTCTCCTCATCCTCTTTTCTCAGTGTTTCATGTTCTTGTTCCCCAATAGGCAGCTGACAGCAGGCACCTGCTCTGCTCCCCTCTCCCACTCAGCTCTGTGGGTGCTTGGTGCCAGTGACTCTGTTGATATGCCTTTCCCAACAGCACTTCATGTCCTTGGGTGCTGCTGAATGCAAAATACAGTGTTTTATCATTGAATTTGCACTTTTTTATGCCTTTAGTGTTCTTAGAATGTATGTGCTTTTTAGATTTTCACTTTTTTTCTCCAGCGATGTTCACACTGTGTGAGATACCAGGCTTGGTATGCTGTGCAAGTGGATGGGATAAGCACAGTCATGACCCATCTGGAACTGTGACTAGTTGGTAAAGGAACTGAAGTACAGATAATGAATTTTGCCAAAAGGGAAGAACAATGATCTAAGTGTGCACTGGTAGTGCTGCCTTAGTACCTTGTACTTTGCTGTCTGTGTCTTCCATGATTTACTGAATGAATTATTTATGTTTGTGGTATGGACACACATGTGTGGGCAGGTTAAAGGAATGACTCTCCAGTTGCAGAATCTGTGTATACGACCAACACTTGGATTAATTTGATGGTCTGAAATAATTTCAGTCTTTCTGCTGTGATCAGAGGTTACTTGCTCATGTTTCTGAGCAAGGTAAGAGTTGTAAAGACCTTATATGCTCAGGTGGTTTTTGAAGTGTAAAGAGTTTGCTCTAAAATGATTTACAGAGTGATAATGAGAAAAATAAGTTGAATAGCAAAAAGTGAATCCTAAAAATAGCCTCCAGAAAATAAACACATATAAATGAAACTGCGGTTATTTATATTATAAAACAGCCAGTGGAATATAACAAGTAACTACTTTAAGAATTTGAAAATACTGTGTCCTAGGATCACTTGTTTACTTTTGGCTTAAATACATACCTTTACATTTTGAGCATAATTGCTTAGTAAGAGTACAACGCTGTGCAAGCTGCCTAGCAAAATATATTTTCCAAAAAACATTAAGCCTATGTGAAGATTGCTTGTATAAAAATTAGAAAACAAAAGTTGCCAAGGTCTTGTTAGTCTAATGGCTGTTTCCTTTGGTATTGTCTAAGTATGCATTCCTGCTTGTGGCAAAACCTGTAGATGAGGTTTGATATAGGCATTCATTATTCAGGATACAAGTCTCTAGGGCATTAGACCTAAGTCAAGAGCCACAGAAGCTTGGAGGAGCCTGAGAAATCAAATCTTTTTGTCTTCAATACTTAGAGGTGAAATGAGTTGCACTAGGTTACAATCTTGGCTTTGAGTGCAAGAGATCAGGCACCTAGATAGGAGGTTAGCTCTCAGGGTCCTAAGTCAAATGAAGCCAATCAAATATAGATTCTAGATTTGGTGGTGGTGATGGTAATGATAACGACAGCATCAATATTGGTAAAAACAATTTGATTAGACTAGCAGTTTATAATATCAGAGTTTTTTTTTTTTTTTTTTTTTTTTCTGCCTATAGATCCATCATGGAACTTTACAGGAGGAGCCATGGCTTCAGGAATGGCTCCTCCTGTAATGTTCTATGATGGATCTATAGGCAAACAAAACAAAACAAATTTTGGTATTATAAACTGCTAATCTAATCAAATTGTTATTACCAATATTGATGCTGTTGTTATCATTACCATCACCACCACCAAATCTAGAATCTAGATTTGATTGGCTATAATATCAAAGTTTTGCCAGGAGGTTACTGATGCTTAGTATCGCTAATACCATTTTTAGCACTTAGTTAAAATGCCACAGTGTCTTGTCAATGTGTAATTTTAAGAAAAGTAGTGAGTTCAGCATTAGCTCTGTAGGGTAAACTTTAAATCTAAATTGTCTTAGTATTAGGGTCCAGGTGGTTACATTCCTATGATCAGGATTTTTTTTTGGTTCTGTGAGGAGATAAATGGTACAGAGGACAGCTCAGAACTGCAGTCTCTAAATGTTTTGGTAGGAGAGCGTCACTCGGGCCAGTGAAAGTTTAAAGTATACTGTGTGCTTACGTGTTTGGGAAAATACTTAACACATGAAGATGTTTTTATAATGTTCATCTCAGTAGCATATATAGTCTTGGATCTTAGAGCTAGGATTGCAACACCTTGTAAGTTACCCTGATTCAATAGTGGTTTGCAGAAGTTTAAACTATTTAAACAAACTGTGCAGTCATGCACACACCTCACTCGTGTCTTTATTTGTGCCTCCTCTTTCCTCCTGTATTTGGTTGTAAATTAAACAAAATCAGAGTAAGATTAGAGATTCAGCAGACAATGTACTAATCACATGTCAGAGTTACAAGTTCATTGCAAATGTTTATAGAAGTGATACCCTGAGGTAGATGGTGCAAGCCCTGGGAAATGAGCACTAAAGAAACAAAACTTACTGATATTAGTCAGGAAATCCTTGAGAAGCAACTAGTTTTGCCGTCTTTGTAGGGAGCTCTTGGAGACTGATTCGAATTGTAATTGGTTCTGAATTTGGCATTTCACTGCCTATTTTAATTGAATTCCAGCTACCACAATGTGAGTTTAGGTATTTCTCCTTTTTTAAGATTCAGAAACTGTGGTTCAGAGAAATGACCTAACTAAAGAAAGAGATTTGGGATTTTAATCCAGAAATGTAGGACCTGGTGTTTCTTTTCTTTTCTTTTTTTTTTTTGAGACTAGGTCTCCCAATATTTTGCCCATGGAACTGCAGGCTCTCGTTGCCCGGAGTACCACGGACTCAAGCAATCCCCAGCCTCAGCTTCCCAGGTAGCTGGGATTACAGGCGCGTGCCACCACGCCCAGCTATTTTTTTGGAACTAGGTCTCGCTACGGGCCCCAGGCGGGACTTGAACCACAATCCCTAGCCCCGGCCGCTTCATAGGCTGAAGCTTACAGGCATGAGCCACCATGTCCGGTTTAGGACCTGGTGTTTCTAATAAATCTAGATTTCTAGCCCTTTGTCTCTCCTTCCATGTTGTGAATTAAAGAAGTTCCACAGCTGTATTGGACACTTGCTGCACTCGATTATGAAATGCTTCCCAGCTTTCTGGGATGCTTTGAGAAAGTTTTTATTTTGTTCTTCCATCACACCCCAGGAAGAGAAGCAGAAAGTGGAATTCTACCCCATTTCTTATTTCCTTGTGATTTTTAATGACACCAGAGGTAATTTTTTCCTTCTAATTAAGCAGTAACCACATGTGTGAGCCAAGGATAAAAGGAATATGCCACTGTTAGAGTTTCTTGCCATAGGTATAGCCTACTTAGTTACCTAGGAAACAGCAAGATTTACAAATATTGATTTGCAAAAGCTTGAAGGAAATCCTAGACTATTGTTCTGTCTTTAAAAGAGTTTCTTTGCAGAGAGTAAGGTAAATCATTGAATCTTAAATGATCACTTCTTTGTACATGATACATAAATGTGTATTTAGAACATTTCTTTGCCTATTAGATAAGGTGCCTATGGGTTTTTTTTTTTTTTCAGTGTGTATTCAGGTTCAATACAGTTGTAATTTTTCATGCATTTCTTATTTAATATGCTGGAGAAATGGAGAGATCTATTTCTGTAGGTAGGTGTAGTATACTTGGTCTACTGTTCATTTTCTGAGTAGTGCTGAATGCCAGTAAAAGGGACTATGAGGACAAAGGAAGGTAAATATAATTGGAGATGCACCTAAAAGTTTTGTTAGAATGATGGACTCTTGTTATTCATTTTATGGAAAACTTTGAGTTTTTGACCTTGATACCTTTCACTGGCATCCTCTCAGATAGAAGCTTCCTGAACTATAACTCCAAGTGAAAGGAGAGAACCCTCTGAACAGCTTGTGAGCAATTGTTAACAAATTAGCACAACTGAAAGGAACTTCTTGAGAAGTGTGTGAAGGTCGCCTCTTTTCACATCATATGTATTAGCTTATGGACTGATGGTAGGAATCTGGATTGGGAGACCATTGTTTATCTCCCCAGAGAGCTCCAGAGAGGTGATGTAGTTAGTGCCCCTCCATCCAAGGATCTATGCAGGTGTGAAAAACACACATAGTTGTGTGTATGCAACTGTATGTCTCCGATGATATCACAGCACCATGTTGAAGATACCCCAACACAACCAGTGCAGTTTTGGAATCAGGCAACTTGGCAGAGACATTTCTCAGTACAATTGGTGTTCAAAATGGTTGCCCTAAGTCATTATGAATAGTTTTTTCTTTTCTTTTCTTTTTTTTTTTGCTTTTCAATTCTTTGTAAGGAATTGGAAAGATACATAATTTGTGAACATTTCTCTTTAAAATGGCAATAAGAATATGACATTGAATATATTCATAGTAATAAAAATTCAACCATCAAGGAGGGCTTATTCCTTGAGAATTCTAGATAATTGAGATTTAACTGAATATGGCTTTATTGTCATAAACCCTTGACATTTCTAATATGAAATCCCGTGTGGGGTTTTCAATCACATTGAGAATGATATGGATCTGAAAAAAGGGAAATGAGCTGGTCTTTGTTCTATCTGGAGATATGAAAAAAAGTGAACTTTCCAGGCTGGGAGTGTATATGATCAGGGTCTATAAAAACAATCTGTTGATCAGATCTCAGAAATCTGTTTTAGCACTGAATTTTCCCATTACATTTGAAAAAATATTAAGTGTAAAACAAGTAAAAGGAAATAATGCTGCAGTGAGTAGAATAATTTTGGAATGTATTACTTATATGAGGTGTTGTGCTAAAAAAGACGTAACCTTAAAAATGTAGTTGTATCCATGGAACAATAGATCTAAACGCTTTTCTGTCTGTGGGGGAAAAAAAACAAACTTGTAGTGTGTCCCTCTTGTATGTCAGGCATAATACTCTGTTCTGGGAACTCCAGTTCTCTTCCCTCAACTCCCAGTTTGGAGAGGAGACAACACAGTGATAGGGAAAGCAAGTAGAGAGCTGGGAAAGCCCATGTTGTTAAGTCTCACCCTCCACAGAAGCATGTGCTTTAAAAATATGGAAGTATAATTGACAGACATTATATTAGTTTCAATTATAAGTGATAAAGATTTGACATTTGTGTACAATCTGAAATGATCACCACAGTAAGTCATTTTCCCAGCTATTCATGTGCATAAATACTTTAAAGTCAGGAGTCTTAGTTTTCTAGCTATACATGCCTGAGGAACGCATATTATACGGTAATGAAAACAGTGCTACTCTCTGGGATTAAAGTACATATAATTTGAGTGAACAAAATTTTAATTTTTTTCCTGTAAAATGACATGTAATTAGAATGTATAAAATTATATATATCAGACTATAGAAATATACTGATTTAAATTCTTGAATATGTATTTATGTGACATACATAGCATCTAACAATTATTTTTTATTGTTTATTGACATTGAGAGTTCTGAAACATTTGGAAAAATAGTTTTTTCCCTAAGGAAGGAACTACTTTCAAGAAATACTTTTGGTTAGTAGCATCTTGAATTCAGAATGGTTGAAAGAGTGGGTTGCTATTTCAAAGTTCTATGTTAGTTATTTTAGTCTGTATTTTCCTTTCCTACAGAAATTGACATGTGGCTAATATATCAATTATAAACCTGTAAAATTTTGAGTCAATTCTTGATATCTTTTTTTTGTATATGATGATTTATTTTGGAAGGCCTTAGAATTAGGTTAGAACTAACTTAGTCTTTAAAAGTTAATTTGGGCGGGGCATGGTGGTGCATGCCTATAAGCGGCAGTCTAGGAAGCTGTGGCCGGGGCCAGGGAGAGTGGTTCGAGTCCCGCCAGGGCACGTAGCGAGACCTAGTTCCAAAAAAAATAGCTGGGCGTGGTGGTGTGTGCCTGTAATCCCAGCTACCTGGGAGGCTGAGACTGGGGATTGCTTGAGTCTGTGATACCCTGGGTAACGTGAGCCTGTGGTTCCACAGATAAAAATAGCGAGACCTAGTCTAAAAAAAAATTAAATTAAATTAAAAAATAAGTAAATAAAAGTTAATTTGATCCAGAGTTGGTGGCACATACCTGTAATTCAAGAGCTGGGAGGCAAGGGACCAGGGATCTTTTGAGTTCATGGGTTTGAGACTACCTTGGACAACATAGCAAGACCTAGTCTCAAAAAATATATAATTTGGTTCAGGCAAGTGATAATTACTTACAGTTTACAGAGTTCTTTTCATAAAATGGAGCTCCAGTTTTGTCCAAATAGATAACCTTCATATTTTAATCTTTATTTTTGTATCATGTTATTTTGGATACTAATGTTAAGTATCCATATCCAATATGTTGTTTAATAAATGTGAAGTCACTTGTGAGTATACTGTGGGATATATTAGTACTTCATTTCCATATATGAGAGAGTAGTATTTCCGCATATGGATGCACACCACATGTGGCTTATCCATTCATTCATTGGTGGACATTTGGGTTATTTTACCTTTCACTTACTATAAATAATGCTGCTATGAATATACATATACAAGTTTTTGTTTGAACACCTCCTTTCATTTCTTTTGGGTATATACCTAGGAGTGGAATTGCTGGGTAATATATTATTCTATGTTTAACTTTTTGAAGAACTCTCAAAATTTTCCAGAGCAATTGTGCACCATTTTATAGTCCTGGTAGTAAATTATGATGGTTTCAATTTCTCTGCTTGTTTGCCACACTTGTTATTTTTTATTTCTTCGATTATAACCTTATTAGTGATTAGTGATTAGTGGGTGCTAATTGGTATCTCATAATTTTTATTTGAATTTCTTTGGTTATAAATGAAGTTGAGCATCTTTTTGTGTTGGCCCTTTGTGTATCTTTATAAACATGTATCTTTTAAGTCATTTGCCCATTTTTAACTGGATTTTCTGTGATTGTGTTTTAGGAGTTCTTAATATAACTTGAACACTTAAATCAAACCCTATTTGATATAAGATTTACAAGCATTTCTTCCTATTCTGTGGATTATCTTTTTTGCTCTAGTTATATCTTTTGCTCAAAAGTTTTACATTTTAATAAGATTCAACTTTTTTGTTGTTGTTGTTGCTTGTGATTGTGAAACTTGCCAAGTCTGAGTTCATGAAAATTATCCTACATTTTAAAATAAGATTTATAAATATTCAATTCTTTTTGGGATTAGATCTTCTTTGCATTAATTTCTATAAATTGTGTGGGTTAGGGTTA
Source organism: Uropsilus gracilis (assembly GCA_004024945.1). NCBI lineage: Eukaryota > Metazoa > Chordata > Mammalia > Eulipotyphla > Talpidae > Uropsilus > Uropsilus gracilis. The sequence continues at coordinate 62,426 of PVHY01003708.1, read as the reverse complement.
CCCTCAGTGTTGTACATGTGTATGACCAGTTATCCCAGCCCCATTTGTTGAAAAGACTATTTTTTTTAATTGCAGTAATTTTGTTTTGTAGTTTTGCATGCATATTTGAAGTATAGAATTCCCACACTCAGTATTACTAACCACAGGGCACCAACCACCCACTACCACAATAGCCCATTGTGCTCCTCCCCACCTCATTCTTGCCCATCTTCCTCTCATTCCCCCTCTGGTAGCCTCAGTTCGAAGATAGTTCTTAGTTCGCCTTTATCTGATCATTTGTTTGTTCTCTATATTCTACATTTAAGTGACACTGGTGCAAGACTGTTCTTTCTACATTGTACTGTTTTCACAGCTTTGTCAAAAAACAACCATAGACAAGTGTTATTTATGAATTCTCATTTGTAACCCATTAATCTGTACAGCTCTTTTTATGCTAGTACCAGACTGTTTTTGTTATCAGAGCTTTTAATAGGTTTTGGAAGCAGGAAGTATGAATTCCTCTGCTTTGTTTTTTGAATATTATTTTGGCTTTTCTCTGTTCTTTAAAAAATAATCTATATTAATTTTACAACATTCTTGTTCATGGCTACAACAAAGTTAGTTGGGATTCTGATAGAGATTACTTGAATCTGTAATTTGGCAATGCTGTTATCTTCCTGTCCATAATCATGGAATTTTTTTTATTCTTTCAGATCTCTTTCTTTCAATAATTTTTTAAAGTTTTTTTTAAAACATGAGCTTTGTGCTTTCCTTATATTGATTAACTATTTTATTATATTTGATGCTATTGTAAATAGAATTATTTCCTAATTTTGTTGTTGGATTGCTCATGCAAATGTAAAGAATACAGTTAATTTTTGTATTTAATCTTGTATCCTGCAGCCTTGCTCAACTCATTTTAGGCCCTAATTCAGAAATTGAATTCCATAGGGGTTTCTGTGTACAGGATTATTTCACCTGTGAGTAGTTATACTTTTTCCTTTCCAATATGAACATCTTGCACTCTTTTCCTTGCTTTGTTGCCCTGATTTGAACTTCTAGCACAGGTTTGAATAGAAGTGGTGGGAGTAGATATTTTTTTTTCTCTTTATTTTAGGGAGAAAACCTGTTGACTTTGATCTTAAAACTTGATGTAATCTGTGTTTTCTTCAGTTTTTTTTCCCCTATAGAGGCTCCCTTATGTTGAGAAAGTTTCTATTCCTTCATTGTTGATGATTTTTACCTTGTTTTTGTCTCATGATTTTACTCCATTGATGATTTGACCCTGTGGTTCTGTTTCTAACTCTGTCAGTATGGTATATTTTTTGTATTTACATTAACTGATTTTTGATACCTAAGGTAATTCAATTTGATCAGGTACATGATTCCTTTTATACTTTGCTGGATTTGGCTGATCAGTATTGGGGGGGGGAACTGTTCTGTTCATAAAACGTTAATGGTCTGTAGTTTTTCTTGTCATGTATTTGTTGCAAGTCATTGTTAAATGCCTGGATGTTTAAATTGTGGAATTTCCAATAAATAATTGATGACCAATATAAAATTTCTTTATGGCCTTGTATAAGGACGTATTTGTTAAAGTGGCTTTTAAGTTAAAAATCTTTACCATCATCTTGATGTTGTTTTATTTTTTTCTTCCCATTGGAAATAGAGCACAGTAGCACCTGTTTTCTGTTTGTCTAGTGGAATGACAGAATCTATTCTATTCATGAACCTAGTTTGTTTCCTGCTCTCTTTTTTTGTGTGGATATACTTCCTGATTCTTTGTGTGTGTGTTTATATGTCTCATCCCACCTATAATGAATGTATATAAAGTAATAAATGCACATAATATGAAGAAAGTAATATGTTCTTTATGGAAATTTAAGCTTTGATTTGTATTTAGGGTTTTATTTTTTTAGATCATCAAAACATGGGAATGAGAATTTTACAAATTATAATTGCACAGTTCCACTAGAGGTAGTAGAATAATTTATTGAATAGGTTTCTTATTTCTCAAGAGCTTGGAACACAATACCTTTGTTTACAGTACCATTAAAAAAAATTAAGCCCATTGTCTTGAGGTCCCATGTCTCCATGGACATATGTTGAAATTTGTATCTTTAATCATAGTTCCTTTGGGTTAATTTTAACTCTTCAGTGTGCTTTCACATTTACTTTCCTATCTTATCTGGTCATCAGTAAAGCCTTTTTTTTTTTTTTTAATTGAGTTAATACTATGATCTTGGTTTGTCAGCCAAATTGTTTCAGTCTTGGAAAAACTTTAAGCATGATAGTTACATAGTGGCATTGAAAAAACAGTACCCTCCATGCTTAGAACCTGTGTGCTTTTACTTATAAACAAATTATGTCCATAAAAATACTTTCTAATGATTATATTCTGAGTTCTGAATGGTCCTACTCTTTCATGTTGTCATTTGGAATGTGAGCAGAAAGCAGACAACTTTGTCAGCAGGACTGGTAGGGACTTCAGTTTTCTTTGGTCGATTAAATTCCTCTGAAGGATGATGTTTATCTTGAGTGGAATTTCCAAGCAGGTTTGCTAAGTATTGTTAAGAATTTCTTGGCCTCTGAGCTGTGCTTATCATTCGTGGCGTTTTTCGTGGACCCCCCTACCTCTTAGGTCTTGGGATGCTGAGAGAGAGCACCACCATCGTTTTGTCTTTATTCTGCACAATGCCACTCCATCCTCCAATCTCTTATCCCTGTGAAGTTTCCAAAGAATAAGAATTAATAGAACTATGCTGGGTCATGCCCTCATTAGTCCTCTCTTGCTTAAAAAGGCACCTGGGTGCAGTCACTGGCAGTTAGTTCCTTCTTTTTTGCTCATTAACTCTTTGTGCATTCAGTGAGACTTTGCTTACAAATCAGTTCTGGTTTCCTGTCCATAATGCCCTGAGAAACACCAATTAATTTTATATTCATACCTTACACTACACAGAGATGCTCAGTTGATGTTAGCAATGGAAGAACTTATTATCTCTAATTTACAAAAACACAAAACAAAATGTTGGTTCAAGGATTTTTATGACATTCTAGAAATTAAGAACGACATGGTTGGCGCAAACTGGAGCTAGACACTTGGTAGTTCTTTTGATTAAAGTTTCTTTATATTGAAGTGACATTTCAGCATATAATTTGTAAGGTTTATAACAGGTTTTGGGTGTGCATCATAATAAGATCATAACAAACCAACATCTGTATATATTGTAACTGCAAATGAATTTTTTAAAATTGTGGTAACACTGATTTACAACACTGTATATAATTTAGTGGAAAAGGTTCATTACTCCACAGATATTTGTCACCACACCACACCTAACTACAAGTACCCTTATCCCTTTAATACAGACCATAGGGTTTCCTTCCCACTTTGTTCACACCTATATTCTCCCTCCCCTTCTAGTAGCCTTAATTCTTTGGTCATATTTCTAGGATTCATCTTTGTTTAGTATTGAAAGGTTGTTTCAATTCTCTGTATTCCACATATGAGTCAACTCCCCTAGTATTTATCTGATTTATTTCACCAAGTATAATCCATTCCTGTTCCATGTATATTGTCACAGTTGCAAGAGTACATCTCTTTTTATAGCTGAGTATTCCATTGTATGCATTCCTTCATCCACTCACCTGTGCTTGGCCACTTAGGTTATTTCCATTAAATTGACCATTGTAAACAGTGCTGCACTGAACACAGGGTTGATATATTTCTTCAAATTAGCCTATTTCGCATTCTTCTGGTAGATACCTAGGAGTGGATCATATGGTAGATCTACTTGCTGGATCGTATGATAGATCTATTTTTAATATTTTGAGGAGTCTTCATATTTTTAGAAACACAGTTTCTATCAGATTATAAGCATCTTGCGAACAGGAAGAACATTTTAATCACTTCCTTAAGCCCCAGCACTTCAACTGGTATGTTGACCCTTGTGTTGTATAAATGTCAAACCCCTGTTCCATATCTTGTGGCTGTCCCCAACTCTGCTGCTGTCAGATTGCTTATGCAGAAGATTCTGGACTCTTAAAGGGAACACGAACTCTCTTTTAGGGCCCAGGGATAGCAGCTACTTTCAGAGGTGAGAAAATCTTGCCAAGATTTTTTTTAAGCCATTCTGCTGTCTTGTCTCTGACCTACATAACTTCTGACAGAGGACCTGTGTCAACATTCACGTCACGTGCACTCGCTGTTGACTGCACTTTTGGTCCCATGTGCTTCTGAAGGCAGAATTCATGTAGCTGCTGCTTCTCTTGTTTTTTTTTTCTTTTTTCTTTTTTCTTTTTTTTTGGACCCATTTTCTAATCCCCATTTGACAAATTGAAATTGTGTTATCAGAACTAACTCCAAATGAAGTAATTACCAGTATCATAATTCATTTCCCGCATATTCAGTGGCACTTGAGTAAAATGTTCTAGTATTATTTTGAAACATCAAAAAAAAGGGGTGTATAACAGAACTGTCTTTAAAATAAAAATGCTAGCAGGTGTTGTTCATCAACCCCTCCTCATCCTTAAGTTATAGTATCTTTTCCATTTTTCTTAAAAACAGGATTCAGAAATTTAAGCTACTTTTTTGTTGGTTTTATAAACACTAAGGACTCAATTTATCTTTTATAATTTTAATGCTAAAAATTACAAAGCAGGCTGTAAAATTTATCTTAATATCTGCTGCAGCTTTTCCTCATTGAGGATAGTTATTTGCTTGAAGGAATGGTTGTAATAGGCACTAGCCATCCCTATTCAAGTATACATGCTTGGCTTTTTGCTTTGAAAGCAGCAACAGTTATGTCATTGTGTTTATCACGTTTGTTCCACTTGTAGTGTGCAGCAGATCTGTCTAAAGTAGATGTTAAAATTCGGAATCCTGGGTCTAACCCTGGGAGGGGCTAAGCCAGAATCCTTACACTTATAGAAACTCATTTTAACAAACTCCTTACTGATGATAAACTCAAGCTGATGATGAAGTCCACTGGCTAGTAGAGAGTGAAGGGGGAGAGTCATAGATACCCTGGATTTAGTTCCTTCACTGTTTAGTTTGCAGTTAATATCTGTCTGAAATAGCAGCTACCTCAGATAGGAGATGTGCTGTGAATTCTGTGTAAGCTAGTTAGTGCAGTGTCAGTATATAATACAGTGAATGCCCAAGAAAAGCTGTTGGTGTTGGGAGGATTGCAGTAATACTTGTTACTGAAATGGTAGCTGGTGAAGTTCCTACTCCCCTCAAAGCAAGGATAAGAGTATTACTAGAAAAATAACTTTTGAGATTTATGAAGTCTGTGCCAGACACTGGCAAACTACGGTCCACAACTGTTTTTAGAAATCAAGTTTTATTGGCACACTGCCACCCCATTTATTCAGCATTGTCTGTGGCTGTTTGAACTCTGATCCACAGAACTGAAAATATTTACTCTCTGGCCCTTGACAGAAAAAGTCTGCAGACTCGTGCTCCATGTTAGTGTGGATCTTGAGAGAAAACTTTACCCGTGTGAGTCGATGATACAAAGGCATCAGGCGTTGGCAGTGAGAGTGCTGGTGGCTGTGGCCAGTTGTGTGACTCCTATCCCCAGTATTTCTGCTCTGCATGCTCCTTTGATTCTTTTAAGAAGCACCAATCCTTCCTATGCCTTTGAACCACTGCCTTCTCATTCTACCTAAAAACCAGTGACAGAATACTGTACCATTTTAGTGTCTGGGAAGCTGACTTGGAAAGTATTTGGAGACTCAGAATACAGGAGTTAGAGTCTCCGCAAACAGTAACATAGGAAAGGGATTATGTGGGCAAAACAGTCTTCTGCTCTGGTAGACTTCCTATTTGCCACATTTGAATTCATACTGACTTCTGAAGACACACTCATCATCTGCTTCTAGATTAAAAACCAAAATCAAACTTTTCAGACCAAAGGAAAATAGAATTATCATGAAACCATAATAGAATCTTATAATGTAAACAATCATGAGCTCATTCTCTAAATCTAAACTTGTAAATGGAGGTAGGATTATTGAAGTTTGCGGTTGCAGCTCACAAATTACCCCCTAGAACTGTCAGCAAGGTGTATATCATGCTCAAACCCCAGTATCCACACGGTGATTAATTTATGATATTTGGCTATTTTTCAGCACTTTTAATAGGACTGTTCAAAATTTGGATATACCTACTATAACTAAAAATACTATTGATATTTTCTTGCATGAAGCTCAAATGCCACAAGCTTTCACAGGAAAGAACCTCTGGCCTGTGGGTTTCCTATTCAGCCCTAAACAAAATTTTCTTTGTCCCTCCAGTCATGTGATCAACTACCCCCAGTTTAGCATATATTCATGAAAATACAGCAGTCTACAACAAAATGTCTTCAGTAAAAATGTTTTCTGAGAGTTTGAGCAATAGAATGCTTGTTTGCTTACATGTGAGTTTAATTGTAGGTGCTTTTCTTGATGTAATTCTTTCCTCAGTGTTCTGTGTCTTTCTTTGCCTCTGTGTCTCCCTTCCTGCTTTACTTGGTGCACCAGTTTCTTTCTTTCCCTAGTCTTGCTTCTTTAACTGGCCATGATATGTAGTGTCTCTCTTGGGGCCAATGTCTGTGCAGTATAAATAACATAGCATTTGACATATCTCCTTTAAAAAAAAGTAAGACTTCCTTTCAAACAATAATTAAAAGTCTTTTTATGTCCCCTTTGACTAATATTTTTATTAGCTTGCTGATTCTCCAATGAGGAGACACCAAAGTTCCTGTCCCCCGTTTTCTTGGCCTCTGTGTTGCTGGCTCAGAGTGTTTTATTGTTCCATCGAATAGATAAAATTCCCCTGATGTTTCCTACTTACACTAAATTTGGAATACACCTACAGTATTCTTTTAGGCTTTATTGTTTCCTAAGCCATCTATTTAAATACAACCCTAAAGCTTAAATGGAACACTGTTATTGTGACTAAGAATAATATGTGTAATGTGGAGCATCAGATTTGACTTTATTACCATCTTTATAAACCTGCAGAAAGTCAATGTTCTCATAAAGCTCTCACTCAGTTCTAGGGATTGTTAAGTGCTACCAGTACCCTGGTAAATGTAAAACGTTCCTTTTACTGACTTTTAAATGGAGTGGTGGGAAGAACTTAACCTGTAGATACAATGGGGGTCCTTCAAAAACCCTGATCACTGGGGCAGAGGCAGAGGAAATCTTTAAGGACAGTAATCAAGGGGAGAGCAAGTGCCCATCTCTGAACAGGGTAAGGTCACCAAATGCTGGGTTTTTATGGAGTGGTTGCGTGAGGAGGAGCGTTTAGCAGTATTTTATATTGTGGCTTCTTTCAGCCTGAGAATGCTTGTAGCTTGTATACTGTGCATGGTTGATTTGGCACTGATTTCATTTTTTTTCTTTTTTATCAGAAAACTTTTGTATTTTCCTTTATCCTAGAATATTGGATTCTGAGAAGAACTCAAATTTTATTAAGTGAAATGAATTTAAATTATTTTTAATAATGAATCTCACATGCTTGTTCTGTGGCATTAAAATGGATGATTTTGCCATCTGAATTATTCTATTACACTTTATGATCCCATGTGTATGTACTTGCTTTTCCTAGTCTAAAATTCCCATCTGCCACTTCCTCCCCACTATCTTCCCTTTTCGCACTACTCCAACTTTCAAACCGTGATTCCTAGTTCATATGCCATCTGCTCCAAGAAGCTGTCTTGTTTTCCAAAGTCAAAATGAATGATTTCTTTTTTTTTCATTTTAATTTCTGTATTTTTAGAGACATTTGGCATAATCTGTTTCATAGTTATCTCATTAACTCTGCATGATAGGTATTACATATCAGCTTGGACCATGTGTATCTGCCATAATTCAGCTGCTTTTCAACTGTGGAACATGTCAAGTTCCTATAGTTGAAGTTAGTACTTACAACAGTAACTGTACAAACTTTTGGAAAATAAACTGTGGTTGGAGTTACTTAAAACATTTTGGGTTTGGATTTATATTTCCATTTAAGGCACGTACAGGGTATTACATATAAAAAATGCATTCAAGAAATGTTTGTTGCAATAAAATCAGTTGGACCGTCTAAATTACAGCTGATCTTTATAACTGACTTTCTAGAAATAATGCCTATTCTGTGAGCTACAGCCCCTAAAATTCAGTGTTATCACATGATGAAAGTTAAACTTTCATGATTTAAAGTCACTTTTCCCATAGGTTTTAATTTTATACTGTTTCCTTTGTTGAAACATTTTACTTTGCTTATTTTTATTTTGCTTTGCTTATGTAAAAGTCATACATTTGCCTCCCCTGTTTTTTCTCTCAAAATTTTTTTTTCAGCCTCTCTTGGCTGAATGTCAGTATCCCCTTCCCCACCTTAACTCCCAAGAAAATGTTCCCTGGCTTACTTTGTTTAATCATGGGAGGGGAATCCTTTTCTTCCTTTGAAGTTATAGTCTCTTCTTACTGAAGGTTCAGTTAAATCACAGGAGATAAAAGTTGTACTGACAACCTCGGACATTCTCAGTTCTTTGCCAGAAATAGCAAACTAGATAGTCATCTTGTACAGAAATATGTGCATGTTCATCCTCATTAAAAACATCTTGTATTTGGTAACTCGGAGGAGTGGAAGTCTAAGTTAGCCCCATACATGAGTTCTGGGATGGGCGTGGGGGAGGGAGTGGTGACAAATTTATGGTAGTCAATGAATGGAGAAATTGTGCTTTTCTTTACTGATTCTTAATTTAACACCAAGCCATACAACCTCTTTCTTACTTACATTATAGGATAATTTTTCAAGACATCTTATTAAGCTCATACTTTTTTCCTAACTGGAAAAAATTTATGAGAGAAGGAGATTTTGGAATTGAAATGAAAGCTCAATCTAAGACTATTTTAAAATACTTTACAGTACTTTATATATATACATATCAATAAATTACATATATAAATATATATAATATATAAATTATATATTATATATGTAAATTTAGTTTTGAACTGGCGTGGATTTCTTTTTGTCCTTCAATCACTAATTTTACAATATAGCTTTAATTAAATAAAAGTTCTAATTGACTCTTTTGCAAGCTATTAGGCAAGTACAGATTTTTTTTTTTAGACATTCCCCTTTGGTTGTATTCTATACAGTGGAAATTGATGGCTTTAATAATGATTAAATAAGGTGATCTCTTCTCCTGATATTTTCTGTAAGGAACATAGTTTGGGAACAAGTTATTTTACCTATAAATGGAGATTTTACATACCTGTGTGTAATGGTAGATAATGTATTTCTGAAGTTCTAATGAATAATTCAGTAAACTAGATTATGTCTGTGGGCATGGATTGTAAACTCAGGTGTGCAGACCATTGTGTTACTCCTACCTAGGATAGTGCCTTGTATATGACAGGTCCACAATTATTGCCTGTTGAGTGAAAAGTTGAGATGGTAAGTCAAACTGCTCATTTCCTAACGTGATGAGCTCTGAACATAGAAAAATATTAATATTAAGCATAGCCCTTGAGGTTGTAAATTAAAAGTAGAGACAAAACTAAACCATATTCATAGTTACGAGTATTGAAATCTGTTTAACTTACAGTAATTTTTAAGTAAAAATGCGTTACAATGAAAGTTAGCAACATATTGGATACTTTGTACCATTTATTGTGCTAGTGTTTTACATATATGAAGTAAATCTTCTTGACAAATCTGGTTATTCTGTTATTCCCCCATGAAATAATGGAAATTTAGTATGTTTCCCAAGATAAACTAGCAGTTAAGTTACCCATGCTTTCAGTTTCTTTTACTGTTTTAGTTTTTAATTGCTTTTCTAGTTTTCTATGGGTTTCTAAGCTAGGACTGACCCAGAATGGTAGTTGAATACCGGAGATTCTTTGGATACCTGTTGGCCCAAAGAAGGGTTTGGAACTCTTCTAAACTGGACATTTAGCACATCCTGATGGCACTGGATGTTTGTTCCATCCATTGGTATCAGTTCAGAGATGGGAAGAGAGATTAGAGAGATGTTAAGGTTTCCTTTGCCTCTGTCCTTATCAGTCTCAATATTAAAATATACCCATTTTTTAGTGGTATTTCCTAGATGATCAATTTTCATTATAGAAGATACTTTATATTAAGGTATAAGCAGTTGCTGCAGTAAAGTGTTAAACATGGATGCTGTTGTTCTGTTATTTCCAATTTAGAAACTCATGTAACGACAGCTCTGTCTACTGGTTCTAGGTCCATCACTTGCAAAATTTTTTGTAAATCTTAGCTCAGTCTCCAGAAGTTTTAAGTCTGTAGTCTTATGCTGGGGTTCAGGAAATCTAGTATTTGCTTGTTTACACCTTTTTTTAAAAACCACCACATCACATTTAAGTATATAGTTCAGTTGAAAGTTTTCACAATTCCGTGAAACCTATGTACAGAAGAACTTCATCCTGCAAAATCGAAACTCCATACCATGAAACAACTCTGCAGTTCCCTTCCTCTCAGCTTCTGTAGCCATTCTATTTTCTGTTTCTATGAATTTGTCTATTTTGATAATTTCATATATATTAAATTACAGTTTGCTTGTCCTCACTGACTTATTTCTGAAAGCATGTCTTCAGAATTCATCCTTATCATAGCATGTGAGAAGATTTCCTTTCTAAGGCCAAGTAATATTTCATTGCATTAATGTACCACATTCTGTTTGTTTATTGACCAGTGGACATTAGTGCTCCTTCCACCTCTTTACCATTATGAATAGTGCTAGTCTTAATATGAGTGTACAGTTATCTCTTTGAAAACCTGCTCTTAATATTTTTTAGGTTTATCTAGAAGTAGAATTTCTAGATTATATGGGCATTCTGATTTCTTTTTATATTTTGAGGAACTATCATACTGTTTTCCTTGGTGATTGTACCAATTTATAATTCCACTAAGAGTGCACCAAGGTTCCAATTTCTCCACATCTCTGCCAACACTTGTTATTTTAATTTTGGATAGTAGCCATCCCAGTGAATTTTGGGCATCAGGAAATACTTTAAAATTCCATTGATATTACTGGGAGGTTAGGTACATTAGAGCAAATCTTTGTTTTTGTTTGTTTGTTTTTTTGGGGGAGAAGGCAACAAATATTTTTTAACTATCTATAGCTGTAACTCCAAGATTTGAGATAGAGCAAATCTTTGTATTTCAGAGATTACCATGGTGCTTGCTTTGAGATGTTCTAACTTTGTCTCCAGCCCTTTGGAAAGACCATCTGGGATTTCTCCTGACATAGAGGTTTACAAGGAAATGTTCAAGCTAGCTAATTGGTTAGGTTGGATTTAAGATATTGATAGTTTTGTGAGTTTATTTTCTTGTGGAAATACTATTTGTAATTGTGATGAAATACATGTAACATGAAATTTACCATTTGACTGTCTGTTCAGCAACATTAAGTTTTCTATATACAGATTTTGTGTATCTAGCACCAACATCCATCTTGTGAAACTGTACCCATTAAACAATAATACCTTATGTCTTCCTCTTCCCAGCCTCTGGCAGCTGTCACTCTATTCTGTCCATGAATTCAACTACTCCAGGTATCTCATATAAGTGAAATTATACAGTGTCTGTCCTGCAAGTGAGATCATAATACTTTTTGGTGACTGACATCAAATAATTTTTTTTTTTTTGAGACTAGGTCTCGTTATGTTACCCGGGGTAGTCCTGATCTCATGGACTCAAGTGATCACCAGCCTCAGCCTCCCAGGTAGCTGGGATTACAGACACCCACCACTGCACCCGGCTGCTTTTTCGAGATCAGGTCTCACTATGTTGCCTGGCGTAGTCTTGAACCCAAAAGCTCAAGCTATCCCTGGCCTCTTTGCCTCCCAGTGCTTGGATTACTGATCCATCCCAATATACCCAGCTCATCAAACAACTTAAAAAATTATTAATATTTAAAAACTGTGTTACAGAGTGCAGTGAGAATGGAATAGTATAGATCATCAAATCCAGGATTCATTTCCCTTTTCTTCCTCACACACTTAGCATTCTGAAGGCTACTTAGCAATATAATAGTTTAATAGTTTACAGTTTTTATTTCTTACACATAAAATTGTGGTACCTTTTATAGTCAACTCATTGTTAGTGGCTGTATAGCAGGTGATTTCTGTAAGGGGAAATGTTTACCTAGAAAACATTCATTTAGGGGGAGCTTCCAATTCCCAGACTGTAAATGTTTTAATTTAACTAAAGAACAGAAAAGCTATTTGGTATCATTAATCAGTACATTCGAATCATTACTTTGAATGATTATGCTTCATTTATTTTGTGTCAGAATGTTTTCCACACAATAATAGAGAATAAAAGTGCATCATTAATTACAGTTGAGCAGCTCACACATGTGCAGGCATATATATTTCGATATCGTCACACAGTGGGGGAAATTTAATATGAGAAATAATTAATCCAAACAAGAGTTGAAAATTTAATTAAATAATACTATTAAATTCACAATCATTTATAATTATGCCTTATTACAGTTTAAGTAATGCTAGAAAAAGTTTGGAGAAACATTTCCATATGCTTGTATACTCTGACTCTAAAAGGAAAACATTTTTAATAATATGACTTAGCTTTTGGGGGTGATAGTATACCTTGGAGAAGTGTGTAAATCTTTTTTTTTTTTTGAGATGGAATCAACTCATTTGGAGAGTTTCACTGTTGAGCTAAAAGTTACAGTTTTGGAATTACTTGGATATATGCTCCTGTAAATGTGGACCATTCCTAAGAACTGCTATGTCAACCTGCTCTGCTGTTTATCAGAACATCTGTGTCTCTCACTGTAACCTTCCTTCTAGCTCTTTCTCTTTCCCCTAGCTGGCTGCAACTCTTGTCAGAAAACCACAAAGCAAGGGAACAGACTAAACTCATTTGTAGTATCTAACTGCAGTGTTATAAAAACACACTGTTTATGCTTCCCTCCAAACAGCAGAAGATGAACGAAATCAGCACTGGTTCCTTTCATCAACTGTGGACTAACAGTCCAGATTAAAGTATAGAACTAATTTATAGTTGAATAACTTCTTACAAATCAAACATTTTTTTTTGATCAATGAGAAAATAAGTGGAAAGAACAATCTAAGCCGTTTCGGTGATGCTACAGGGAAAAGTGGGTGGGAAACAAAACGTTAGATTCTTGGAGAAAGTCCTGTTCTTTTTGTGAACTCTGTCCTCTTTTTGTAACAAAGCCAAAATAATTACAACATTATTTTTGAAAGTCCCAAACAGTCTTGAAATGGTTTTTTAAACATTGTTTCAGCTTATTCTTCAAGTGAATTTCTGATAAATTTTAATTGCAATTTTGAGTCATATGTCCAAGAATACTAACCTAAAAGAGCTAGATTTGGGACTTTTGACTGTAGTTTTTAATGTGGGACTTTTGACTGTAGTTTTTAATGTTTTCCCCTAGTGTTTTAAGTACACATGTCTTATCAATAATTTCTAGAAAGATCACTAGTGTTGAAGCAACTCTTGGAGAGTTTAGAGACTCCCCAGACCAAAGGGGAAGATATTTTTAACTTCTGACTCTTAGGACCATTTCATCCCACCATCAAACTTAGTGATTCACTAATAAGTTAATTACATCCATCCCTGCTCCCCAATTATGATGTCATTAATTTTCAACATTTCAGTGTTAACATTTATTGCTTGCAGGCTGTTTTTTTAAAAAGTCATTAAAGCCCAAATTATTTCAGTATGGAATGCACCTTTGATTTTAGGAACATATGAAAAAGAAAATGATATTTAACATTTTAAAATACTGATTTATAATATATTTGAATACTCATAGTTCATGTACAATTATAAACTTTTCATATATAGAAAAAAGCTACTTTAAAAAATTCTCACATGTATATACAAGCTTTATTGAGATACAGTTCACAAACCATACAGTTCACTTATTTGAAGTATACAATCCAGTGGTTTTTAATATATTCAGAAATATCAACAATCACAACCAATGTTAAGATCTTAAGAAAACTTACTTTTAAAGGTAGGGTATTAGGAAAGTTCAAGTTTTAAGTTTTTATGAACATAGCAACTTAAACAAAATAGCTAATCAAATTAAAATCAGAATCATGTTTGAGAACCTTTAATTATATATTAACTATTTCTAAGCTTCATAGAGACAGCTGGTTCTAATGTATTGAACTGGAAAATTTGTGTGAAATTGTCTTTGTATTTTTTGGGGATATATTAATTTATTGTCTACCTTTCTTTTTACAAGTTATTAATTTTTAAATTATACATATGTTTTACATTGGTGTATACCATTCTAAAGGCAGATATATAAATAATCTAATATTTTAGGAAAATAAAATAACAATTTCAGATTACCATTTAATGAGTTTTAGTGAGTTAAGTGATATATCTAAGTGAGGTAATTTCCATATAGGGAAATTTTGCCTATTTAGGAAAATTTATTTCACATTTAAGTAATAGTTCAAAATAAAGAGCACCGTGGTGAATAATGAATGAAATCTTCTCCGTTTGTTAAAGTTGGCTTGTCTGCAAATTGTTGACTAAAGGAGACTTTATAACCAGACTACTCTTCTAACATAGGTACTTGTGAATTTGACTGAGGAGCTCAATGAATATAAAGAAAAGGTGTCTTTATCAACACAAAAATATTAATGCCACTTTTATTGAGGATTATGCTTAGCTCATAAATGATAGGAGTCATAATTAGAATTTTCCAAACATAATTACATTTCACAGATATAAAACAAAAAATATATTGATCTATCAGTATAAAGCTCTGTTGGTCAGCTATCACTGAGAAAATACTAAGTTTTAAAAATCTTGTAGAGATTATTTAGAATGGCTTTTTTAATCGATTACACATATATATTACATCATTTTATATCTATCTGTATATCTCTATCTCATATCTCTGTCTCTATCTCTTATCACTCTATCTCTATCTCTTATCTCTCTGTCTCTATATCTCTCTTATATCTGTCTATTTTCATATCCATCCATCCATCCATCCATCCATCCATCCATCCATCCATCCATCCATCCATCCATCCATCCATCCATCCATCCATCCATCCATCCATCCATCCATCCATCCATCCTTATATTCCCCAGGGTTCTCTCCACCTTGTCCCCTGTGAACCATTATCTTAATCTCTTGTGCCCATCCCTCCTTCAATTTTACCTCCCCTCCCTTCTATGCTTCAGTTCTGTTGACAGTTTGTTAGTTTTAAGTTTTACTTGTCCTTTTATAAGTCTTTGACCAGGAAAGTCTTTGCACACAGTTATTAAGTATAGATTGGTTTTTGTTTCAGCTTGTTAGGTTCACAATGACTTGGGCAGAAAAGTGCTAACTTATTAATTGAACAGTGTTTCTCAGTATTTAATACATGTTAGAATCCCATGAGAACTGAAAAATACTAGTACCATTACCCCTCAGAGTTATAATTTAATTGGAATTGAATTTGGGATAGGACTCAGTTCCCAGATACATTCAGGTTTACTCCATGATTTACATGGAGGGCCATGGGTTCTTAACTTTGAGCATTTCAGTAACAAATCTGCCTTTCAGTTTTTAATTTGTGTGTCTGTTGGGTGTCTCAAGAAAAAGCCCTGATTAAATCAAAGCTAGAGGAGAAAATGGGAGGGTACCTAATGAAATCACTAGTTAGAACCTTTGAAGCTCATTTGCCACATTGTTCCTTTCTACCAACAAATGCCTACTGGGAAGAGTCCTTCCCCTCCCCCTGCCACTCCCTCCTTTCCCCTTCCCCTTCCCTTTCCCCTGCCCCGCCCCTTCCCCTTCCCCTTTTTCTTCCCCCTTCCCCTTCCCCTTCCCCTTCCCTTTCTCCTTCCCTTTCTCCTTCCCCCTCCCCTTCCTTTCCCTGACATGTATTAAGTTCCTTCTGTCATTGCAGCTCTGTTTTGTACCCTGAGGATATAAATACAATTTGGAATCCTTACATTTGAGTTGGCAAAAGATGCATAATAAATATTTGTTGAATTGAATAGAATCACAGCTGAGCCCTCTTGGTTTACTGCTGTGCTGTGCCTCAAATCCTTTGTAGAAATTGTGCCTTTTTGATATCCAGGAACATTCCAAGCCTTGTCTGTCACTTCCTCATTTGTCTGTGTCCTCCCTCTCTGGATTCAGAAGCACCCTCCCATCCAGCTAGGCTTAAACCAGGGGGAGGATAAAGTTGGTTAGGAATAAAAATTTAGGTCTTTGTTCTCTGTGTACCACGTATACCTGGACCCTATCAACTACTGAGTAGTGGGTGAGCCAGGAGTGGAATTACAGGTGATGTGACAGAAGCTCTGGAAGGTGGTAAATCAGAGGGAAGATTGTCCAGGAGGATTAACCCAGCTTGACCTGTTGATCTTCCAACCCAACCTTCTCTTCAACCCTCTGTCACATTTTATTTGGGAACAAGGATGTGGAGGCAGGTTGTGATCCGGTAGGAAGTTCTACATGGTCATTGAGTTGGTTGGATCTCTTATGTATGTCCACATAGTAGTTTGGATATTTTAGAATCAATTTGAGAAGAAAAGCATGCCTAGTAGTAGCAAAACATCCTTGTGTGCATGCAAAGTGAGGAAACATCACTAAAGGGGAAAGATTTGTTTTGTTTTTTAATCCATGATTAGTTTTTTCTTGGCTCTTTCTAGCTTCTCCAGCTTCTGAGGATATAGAAAATGCCTGCTTAATAGCAGTAACTGGTCTGAATTTGTTTGCATCTTGCTCTAGTGCTTGTAGTGGAAACATAAAGTCTGAAAGGAAGATCGCAAAGTTTAACCACTCATTCTTTCTGGTTTCTGCATTGATGTTGCTATTGGTTTATTTTGTTTTATGTAGCTTAGATATAAAACGTGTGTATATAAATATACACATTCAATATAAATTGAATATTAACTAGTCATAATTTGTCTGCTGTTTTGAAGAAAATATTTTCAGAAACATGCATCCTGCTTTCTGCTTTTTTTTTTTTTAAATAAGTAGTGAAAGTTTAGTGCTTGAAATTCTTCCTTCATCTTGTATTCCATTAACTCTTACCCTTTTTATTTGGGCCATTGATTTGTTTATTTCATTTTGTCAGTGATTTATTTTCTGGAGATGTGTGGGGTTGGTACGTGCCTTTTAAAGGGTTTTGTTTGGGAGATTGAAGTATGGTCAGGATTGTTTATGTGACCACCACTATCAAGACAAAACTTCCTAATTTTAGTCTTAAGGAATTAGCAGCTGGTGCAACTGAATTCAGAGGAACAAACATAGTTATTGACTGTTTTCTTTAAAGACAGCCTGAACAGAGCATTTCCATAAGCAAAGTTGAGCAGCATTTGAAAATTCTTAGGCCTCAAAAAGTCTTCGAAAGGTTTGCGGAATTGCAAAGTGTGATGCCTCTATATGCAATCCAGGGCAATACAATTTAAAAATATTCTCCTTTAAAATTATACAATTAAAGTCCCTAAGAGAACAAGCTCCCCCCCTTCCCCAGAATAACACATACAGACATGTTTATATCAGCGATTCCTAGATGATAGGTAGTTATATTAGAGGATTGCAATGATGCAAATGCTGGTTAATTTCAGAACAAGAAAGTCTAGAAAAATTGTAGTCTACATTTTGTAATTGTGTGCTAGTATTACATATTAGTCATTTTTCTTGTAGATAGTTATGGGGAGTGTTCTTTTATATAAAGTTATTTTCTGTGAAGATCTTGAAAGTGGTAGGGATGAGTTGGAAAGAAATCATGCATTTTTTTAATAATAGTTATTTTAATTTTTATCATTATACTTTTGTTACTTTTCCTGTTAGTGTGTATTAGTCTCCTACATGCAAAAGATAGGAAAGGAACGTATGATAAATGCAAAATATGTGTTTTTAAAGGTGGAATGTAATTTGTTGATAAATGGTATAGATCTCTGATTATCTTTTATTTTAAAGTAAATTTATATTTTCAGGTAAAATTTCTTTTTTAGAGAGTCCATAGGATATTTAAAACCACTTCTACCTTCTGTTTTTTTTTATTTTTTTTGTTTAAGTTCCTATGAATAAATGGAGAGGGAGAAAGGAAGAGGGAAATGAAGGATGGGACAAATGTAGAAGCTCAAGATCATGGTTCACTGGTGATATGGTGGGAGGAGAACACTGGGAAATACAATGATATAAAATATATAATTATTAATAAAAAGATAAAAAATAAAATAAGGGTTATATCATCTTCAAAAAATGGTGTATTCTCTGTTTCTAGGAGAAAGAAAATTTAGTAGATGTTTTTGTTACATGTATTTTGTACTCTTCTAATGATACATGAAGAATTGCTTATCCTTTCCCCTTGGTGTTGTTTTAAAATAAAATCACCATGGGGGACACTCATGGCTAGTTAAGAAGAGCCTTGTTTCCAAGCACCTTCATTTATTTGAACTACTGCTTGTTGCTATTGAATCAATTTAGTTTGTCATTCATTATTTTTCTGGAACTTATTAGTCTCACAAATTAGTGAATTATATTAAGAATTTGTGACTGAGTCTGTAAGCTATATGTAGGCTTACTAATGGCCAGATACAATCATGATTTTTTTTCCTTTCTAATTCTTTTTTTTTTTTTTGAGACTAGGTCTTGCTATTTTTGCCCGTGGAACCGCAGGCTCTTGTTGCCTGGGGTACCACAGACTCAAGCAATTCCCAGCTTCAGCTTCCCAGGTAGCAGGGATTACAGATGTGCCACCACGCCCAGCTATTTGTTTTTGGAACTAGGTCTCGCTACGGGCCCCAGGCGGGACTCGAACCGTGATCCCTATCCCCGGCCACTTCATAGGCTGAAGTTTACAGGCACAAGCCACTATGCCTGGCCTTCCTTTCTAATTCTTATTGATATTTCCATCAGATTTTCATGTGATAATACCAGAGTGATCTGCTGCCAGGACTAGATGGACATGCCATTGTGTGCAGATCATGGTATTTACAGTTCTGTAGATGACTATTTGTCTTAAACTTCTAGACCAAAAAATCGTATTACTTTTTATAGTCCTTCCCCTTTCTCAGGATCATTAATTATATGTAGATATTGTCTTAAATACGCATTATTTAGGAAGGTGTTCTATTCTCTGAAGAGTATTTCAGCTCTTAACAGTTAACATTTTCAGTTATATTTGGTTAATCTGTATACTTTGTTAATATTTTTATGTTTTAAGAGTATATTAGCGAGTCCTGTGAATTATTTATAGTGACTCTTGGGCCTATGTTTAATACCTTGCCACTCATGATCCTCTAAACATCTAAACTGGTGTTTCTGTCCTCATAAAATGAACCGCTTACTTTTTTCATGAGGGAAATGTTACAGACCCACTCCTAGTGTGTCTGGAGTTCCTTTGCATTGCCCACAAGGGAAGCTTTAAAACTTCATTGCCTTTCTTATTCATTCTACCTGACAACAGCATTCTCACTTTCACAGATAATATTTGTGTCACCCAAACATAGATCTCTGTGAGTCAAGATGGCCTTACCTTTTCCCTGGGGTTATCTTGTGGATTGTCACTGTCCACTTCCATCCTCAGCCTTTCCTTCTTGCTCTGAGGCAGGTGGACACCTTTGGACCAAGACTGTTGTGATATAGGGTTTCTCTGGAGCTGGTTCCTTCCCTGCCTCTGACATCTGTGTTTTTCATGCTTGTTTTCATCTTTGCTGACTCCTCTTCAGCTTGTAAAAAAAACCTACAGTCATATTATTTAAAATAAAAATCTTCCTTTGTTCTATCCTCTAGGCTCATGTTCTTATCCCTTCACCTGAAGAAAAAGCTTAGCAGAGCCTGTTTTCGATTTATTTCATAGGTTACACTCCAACTCACGGCGCTTGAGCAGAAGCACGGACATCTTTTACTGATAATTTCCTAACTTCCAAGCACTGTGGTTTCATAGTTGTCTGATTTGACCTTGCTTTTGCATTTAAAGTGTTCAGCTATTGTGTTAATTTCCTCCTTTTTTTTTTGTGTTAATTTCCCATATCCGTAATTCTGCTTCTTCCTTTCTGTTATACTTATTTTCCTTTGGGCTTTCTCCTTTCCAACTTGTTCCTAAAGTTTTTATCTGAAAGTTTCATCTTTCTTCCTCCTTTTTTAATTGGTTATCCTTTATGACAAGTCTTCTAATTCTACCCATATAATACAGAATCTGAAATAAATAAATGTCTACAGCCATATCATCCTGAAAGTACCCCATCTCATCTGAAATATCTTTTCCTTTTTTGATTGGTAGCTCTAGTTAGCCAGCCTACTGTTAAGTTTCTCCTTCTGTGTGTTTAACATTTCATCCCATAACTATGCTTTATTAAAGCTGTTATTTAAAAATGTCTCATTTCATATTTTGATTCATAAATCTTTGACCATCAGGTGCTGAATCCCTGAACCTGGAAATCAGTCCTGACTTGTTTTCCTTCATTCCTTAAATCTCTCCTAAGTCACCAAGTCAGGCAGATTTTTCCTCCTCAGTCTTGTTCTGTGATTTTATTTTCATAGTAGACTTTTTTTTGGTAACATCATAATAGTTCTCTTTACTTTCTGTGGTACTTTCATTCTTTAAACATTTTTTTTTTTTTTTTTGAGATTATGTCTCGCTATTTTTGCCTGTGGAACCTCAGCCTCATGTTGCCTGGGGTACCACAGACTCAAGCAATTCCCAGCCTCAGCTTCCCAGGTAGCTGGGATTACAGGCGCGTGCCACCACACCCAGCTAGATTTTTTTGGAACTTATTCTCGCTACGTGCCCCTGGCAGGACTCAAACCGCAATCCCCAGCCGCGGCTTCCTAGGCTGCTGCTTACAGGCGTGCACCACCATGCCCTGCCTTCTTTAAACATTCTTTGAACATGCTACAAGGCAGGTAGCATTGAATTGTTCTCTTGTTAAAATAGAATGGTTTTCAATGATCTGTGGTTGAACCATCACTTTGTCCTTTGTGATGCAACTCCCAACCTACCTTTTCAGCCTCTCCACTTCTTTGGCCCTTTCATTTTCTGGGACCTGTGACACTTCTTCATGTGGCCCTGAATTTGTATCTGTGTTGTGACAGACTTGCCTTCCCACCTGTTTGCAACCATCCTGTCCTGTTTGTGATGCCAGTTCTTATGCACAGACATGCACCAATCTCCGCAGGTTCTTTATTGGTTTTAGCTGTTATTCTGACACACCAGGCAAGGCAGGGCTGGGGGAACTGGGAGGCAGACGAGCCCCTCAGTCCCCCAGGAATCTTTGTATCTTCATACTCTTTCTCTGATCTATTTCTTGAGTTCTCTTCTTTTTCTGTGCCCTTTCTTACGCTCATGCCCTCCTTTACCTCCTCGCTCCTAGACGCAGGTGTGCACACTTACACATGAGCACACCAAATGGACAGCATGATCATGGGGAAGATGCAAAACCCCAGATGCTGGCTATGCAGGCCAATGGAGGAAAAAGCCTAACAAACTCACTAGTGCTACACCACCTAGGACACATCACATGAACTCACTATCTGCCTCAACTAAAGTTTCACTGAAATATCAACTCGCCCTACAGCTCTACAGATCAGAGCCCTGTTTTTGACATGTAATATTTATCTACAATACTTTATTAGATTGTTATTATTTGTTAGCATGCATTTATGCCCCATTAAAACCTGCCCTCCTGGGCAGATTAAAAAAAAAAAAAAGAGCTTTATCTTTGTATTTGCAATCCCTGTAGATACTTGACATATAGTAGTCATGCCAGTAAATACAGTGGAGACTTCTTAACAAAAAGAAATAAGAAATAGTGATCAGAACATAGAAAATGTTAGAGGAACAAAAAATTGATATATCCATATCTTATATATTTCGTTCAAGCATGTTTTGGTCGAACTTTTACATAAGTCAATGTTTTTCTTTCAGTGTGAGTGCACAGGTGATGTCTTATCAAACTCTTACCCATGCTGGAGTGTCTCTTATTTCTGATTTGTTTCTTTAAAGTGAAGCAAAAACTTGGAAACACTCTTGAAGAAGACTATTTCCCCATAATTTTAAAGTTGTGATCATTATACCATATTCAATGGCCAATAAAGGAATTTTATTACTGTGAACAGAACTTTGGATATTTTTGAAGCACTCAAGTTTTATTTTGTAGAAACAAATGTGCTTTTTTCACACTCATATGTCATTTCTTTAATATGTCATTCAATAAAGTCATGTTGTGATGCTAACATCTGACTGTATGCACAGATTTGACATTGAAAATACTTTTACTGTAACTGGCTTGGCTGATGGCAAGAGCTACTCAGTTCCCTTTAGGAAGGAGCCTCTTGGCTGGGAACAGTTCAGATGCATCAGTCAGTGTGATTTACAAAGGGAACGGAGATCATTGGTTAACCTGGACAGCTGGTTAAGTGGAAGCTGGTTAAAAGCATTCTACCATGTTTTTCAGATTGATGCTAAAAGGATGGTATCTCTGTTACTTGGCGTTTTGTAACTAGGAGAGCTTAATACAAACTTTCCTTCTTTCCTTTGCACTTTCTCCTCCAAATCATTTATAAAAATGTTAAATAAGACCTCTTTTAGCACCTGTCTCCTGGAAGCCCTGTGCTTTTATGTCTGTTTCTCTGCCATTTGTCTAGAGCTTTCACCATGGCAAAATGTAATTTTCAAAACTGAGATTTGATTTGTGCTAGTCTGTTGATTGCTGTCAAGTGGAGTGAATGCTAAACCATATTATGCCATTAATTCCCATGTTATATCATTACTTCCCAATTCAATATGTTGTTTTCTTCAATATTTGAAAGACTCTCATTTTAAAGATTCTGTGTTTGGGCACCCTCTTGGTTGCTGCTTTCTTCTGTATCATGGCTGGTTATACTTAAATTTTTCCATTTGAACCAACAATTTGCAGATTCCACCTTGATTCTTTTGACTCTGTGATAATACTAATCATGTTTTGCTTTTGTTTTTTGCCGCATCTAGTTTAATAATTAGGTTTAGGTACTCCCTTAAATTAATCACTGCTTGATTTAGTTTCTGCAAACTTTTAAAAGCAAAGTGGGTATTGCAATATTTTTAATATTTCTCCTAAATGATGGCCAAGGAATCAGTGTTTCTCTCTCTCCTCTCTGTCTCTGTCTCTGTCTCTGTCTCTGTCTCTGTCTCTCTCTCTCTCTCTCTCTCTCACTCTTGCTCTGTGTGTGTGTCTCATATCTTAGGTATGCATTTTGCAGAAAATATTTTCAAAAGTTTTTCTTTTAATTTGGAGCACTTTGCAAAGTTACTCTCAAATTATTTCTTGGCATAGGACTAATTATTCCCTTGTACTTGACCTATAATCTTTGAGCATTTCCCTATATTTCTTGATAAGGCTCTCATGCCAGGTTTTGAAGCCATTATTTATGTCCCGTCTCCCCCATCCTTGTCCCCTAAGCCCAGTGCCTGATCATTTTGAACCTTGCCAGATGTTTATCTTGTGCTATGGAAAAGGTCTTTAAAATGGTCTTCAAAGAGCCTATGGTTTATTTTCTTAAAGCTGTGTGTTTCCTTTTTAGGAATAATGCCCCATTTTAAGGAGTTGACTTGTGACCTGTTTTCTCCATCTTCCAAGGTTGGAGTGATGTGGCTGTTTGGTTTGGCAGGGGTCTTGCCTCATGGGCAGCTGTCTTTGATTTTCCAATGTTAGGTGAAACTCTCCTGCCTGATACAGGGCAGTATAGACTCATGTTACATTACCATTATCCTTGGTGTTTTCTTTTTACTATCTTAATGAAAACTCTGAGGCTAATCTGAAAGGATCATAAAAGTGGGTCTCATTGTTGAACTGTGTAGGCTCTTCCAATGTAATATATACATGAGTTAGTAGTGGCTGTATTTCATAATCAAGGGAACTTAATTGCTACAGGAGAGCAAGCTAGACAATTGGAGCTAGAAGTTTAAGAAAACATTAAACATTTTCACTGCCAGAGACTTGTGAGACTCAGGTAGTATCATTTGTAGCCTGCATGTCCCTATCTCCATTTCTTTGTATTCTTACTGCTTGGTCCACAACATCACTACACTGTGAGGTGAACCATATCATGTAGATGAACCTTATCATTCACAGCAACTCATATTCTTTTTCAGTTTACATTTCTGCTGCTGTAAGATTTCCACGCATTCCCCCCCCAAACCCCAAATTTGCCTTAATGCCTTAATCCTTTTAAGTCTGGGTCCCCATAGCATATCTTATATGTACTTCTGGATTGTTGTCAGTAGTTACTGTGAAGAGTTGCCTTCATTTCATTTTCTTGCTTGCTCATACACATTTTCATGTAACTGCTTAGAGACCCAGTCAGTCCTTTTTTTTTTTTTTTTCCCACCTTTAAAAATTTTTTTGACTGCATATA
>PVHY01003708.1:0-37979 GCA_004024945.1 Uropsilus gracilis | reverse complement strand
ATTTGTATTTTTAACATTATTGTACACCCCTAGGCCTTGTCATTATTTCTACATTAGCCTGTGATTAGAAGGGGGAGAATGTCTTTTTAGGACTTACTTGATAGCTGGGGTCTTAAGTTTTGTTGCCTATGCACTTTTTCCACACCACCCCTGCACTGCTTCATGGGAATGAAAACTGAGATTTTTGTCCTGAAACTGGTTGCTGTGCATACCCAATCCCTTACCCTGAATTTTAGAAAAGAATATAAAATAAAGCAAGGAATGCAGTTTTCTTCATCCTTGTGACAAGAAACAAGTCTTCTATAGTTGCATACCTTGATCTTGCCAATTTCCACAACCTCATGTACACCTGGATATTTCCATTTCCTTTCAAGTCCTTAGAGAATTCTCTAGAATGAGGTTCAAGATAAGTTGCTCGATAATGAAACTATAGTAACCTTGAAGTAGTTACATGAATGTCTTTGGCCTTTGAATTTCTCATTTTGAATAATACATATTTTGACTATGAGCATGATTACAATTATAGATTTCAGGGTCTCTGTATATATGCCAGTATGTAAATATGTACGTGTAAATTAAATACAACGTAGTATAAACTGTCATCTATAAATGTGTGTAGGTGATGCAAAGTAGCATGATGCTATATGAATAGTTTATATCAAGCGATATGATACAGATGAACTTACACAAGTAATTTGCATATAAATGAAGCACAATAATATGTATGAATGAATCAGTAGAAAAATGCATATATATATATATAGCACATAGTAGTATAATGCATATGTATGAACCCAATACAGATATAGAAGGTGTTTGTGTATATCCATGTGAATAAAACAAATTATATGTGTGTGCACATGAAGGCAGGTATCATGTGTTTATGTGCATATGTGTCATTTAGACATAGAATAGTGTACTGTGTATATATGTAAGACAAATCATATTGAGTAGTATTGAAACAATGCTTGATAAATACAGCTTATGTTGATTCCCAGATGTTAACACCTATCTGCTTTTGAACAAATTGCCTAGCCATTCTAGACACCATTAATAATGTGAGAGATTCTTACTAGATCTGTCCTTTTTGGTTGCAACATTTGAAATCATGATGATTAGTGCAGCCACTCTCACAGACTACGTAGCCACTTCCATCATTGGGTGAATGATTATATCTGTGATGGCATTTATAACTGACCTTTCAGCATTCAACCTCTCTGTTGTATCTTTATTTCTTAGCTTCTACAGTTGAGAGACATAAATAACTCTAATTTCATGGTTATTTTTCTGAACTATGACCTAATGGCCCTAAGTTTTAAAATTAAGGGAATCCAATAATTCCTTGGTTATCCTATCAAAGTTAAATTAAAAAAAATATTA
This sequence comes from Uropsilus gracilis, assembly GCA_004024945.1. NCBI lineage: Eukaryota > Metazoa > Chordata > Mammalia > Eulipotyphla > Talpidae > Uropsilus > Uropsilus gracilis. The sequence goes on along the minus strand of PVHY01003708.1, from coordinate 36,599 downwards.
GATTAAATGAAATTAAAAATGGCTGCAGTCTGTGTGTCATCTTGTTAAAACTGTGTGACTGTATGATTCCTAACTAAAGAAGATTGAGCGAAATCTTTGGAGAAAGGATTCGTCATTGTAGGCAGCACCTAGGTAATACTTGCTCCATACTTACACTTTGCAGTTGTTATGGAATGGATAAGCCATTTTACAGTAAAGTACATTTTAAACATTGACTGTCAAATATGTTCGCTGAAGATTTCCATGTGGTGGAAATCTTATGATTGGAGGAAAGAAAGTTTCCCACCAATCGGGTGGCAGTTGACAGTGCTGTTGAGATGCTGTTTGTGACTGTGACAGATAATGAGAGGAAATGGGTGGTGATGGGGGTAGAATGTTAGTACTTTTCTCTCTTTTGGGAACAGTGATCACACCCCTTTTAGAGGAACCATCTTAAACCATTGAACCAAGTTATTTCATTAGCTCTGTGATCATAGAATCATATGGGAGCTTTTTCTCTGGACATAAATCTTGTGTCCAGAGGGCACTGAAGCTGTTAATCTAAATGCTCTCTTTTAGAATCAAAGTGCAGCGTGGACATAGCACTGAGTTATGTACTGAATCACCAGAAGGTCTTCCTTTTGTCACTGAATATTCTCTTATTAGCATGTGATACCTATAAAAGAAAGTGAAAAACTCTATAAGAGAAAATCTCAAACATTAAACAAAAACTTGGTAACCTAATGCAGGACACCTTTTCCTTTGTATGGATGCCTTATATTTAATATTATTTTTTAATTACAGCATTCATTTGAACATTAATCACTAAAGCTTGCTCTGGTGGTAAAAAATGTCTTTAAAGGCCCATAGCCACCCTAGGCTTAGTATAGTGATGATTAATCTTGGTAGAGTAGTAATTAATTCTTTCTTTTTTGATATTTCAGTCTGCTTACTTGTCAAAAAAGAAATAAACCTGAGAAATAGATTTTAAAAATTTGACTGAGTAGCAATCATCACCATTTCTCTTCACAAAGACATTTGACCCTAAAATGAATGAAATAAGAATGTGTTTATATATAAGTTTTGTTTACTGAGGACTTTTGATATCCTTGAAATTTAGCCTAAAAATTATTAATACAGACTCTGGATGTTTGCTTTTGTTGACCATAGGTTAGCTTGTTAATTCTGAAATTTCTGCATTAGGTCAGGGCTGAATCTAACCTCAGAAAGGAGACTTCTTCCAATGTCAAAATGAAACTAAATACTCATTTTAGGGGGTGATGGGGATAGAAAAAAAATGTCTTCCCCCGAGGAGCAGACTGCGTGAGAGTTCTGCCAACTGGTCTGTTTGTGAGAACTAGTGAAGTCATCAGACCTGAGCTATTTTAATGCACTGACACGGTGCTCCAAGGCAGCTGGAGGTGCCACGCAGAGGACACTGTGAGAGAGAGATTTTCAGGAGCAAAAAATCTCCCTGCTGACTGACAGCATCACCATTTTGTACTGCCTGGGACTCTGAAGTCTCCAGAAGCACAAGGGCTTGTGGCCCAGGCAGAAGGGTGGAGTTGAGGGGGGGGTAGTGAGGAGAAAAATGTCCAGCTTTCCCAGGTTCTCTGAAGCAAGGCCTCCATCTCAGAATGGCCAGATTATCCAACAGAATGGGTTGCTGGGGGTAACAAAGGTGGTGGTGGTGGAAAATTGGAGATGAATTCTTTTGTTTATAGAACCAGACAGATTATTATTATTCTTTTTTTGTACTGTGAAAGGTCAGGAATGCAAAGGCTGCCCTTTTGCTGACATAATCCTGTAGGAGATTATTAGCCAAGTAAAAGAAGTGGGACATACATCATATATAATTTATCAGCATATTGAAAACAAGTTAAATGCCATACTGGACAGCAAATTACCTCAGGACAACCGTGGAGTGGGAGAAAAGACTTCTAAGTTATCTGTTTTGAACCTTAAAGAAAAAGAATCCCTGAATTTTCTTCCCTATGACTGGAAGTATATTTTAATTTTCTGCTTATGAACTCTACTTTGTGGACTCTGTCACTAAAGATCCTTCAGAGAAGCATAAATGAATGTTTGATTAGAAAATCATCTACCGGATGCTGTTTTAACCACTTCTGAAATGATCTAAAAGTATGCACAGAGCTTCAACCCTCAGAGACTTAGAAAAAGTCCAGATACATCAACCCAATGGTGATAAATATAGAGATAACAAGATACTGAGTTTTGCATTTAAGGCATTAACTCTTCAGTTTCACTGATGCAAGCATTTTACATTCAAAAAACAAGAGAGGTATCCTCTGATAAAAGGTTTCCCTCTATAGGGAGTGAATCAAAGCAGACACTCCTTTGCAGGAGTGCACGCAGGGGTCATGGCAAAGAAAGCAGCCACGATTCAACGCTGGTTGAGCAATGGGAAGACAGAGACAGGAAGCTGTCTTGTTTATTAGAAATAGGGTAACCACAGTCTCAAACAACGGGGAAGATGCTGCTGGCACTTTCATTCTGAATAGTAAGGCCCAGGGCAGAAAAAAAAAATCAAAGAAAGGGGAAAAAAAGTCAAGCATTTGGGTTGTTTATATATATATTACTAAAACTGTAGAGACCTTTTGTTTACTACTTAAAACTTTTAATTAGAAAGGCACCACCTTTACATTTCTTATCCAGTAACTTAAAAGTTTCACCAACTCTCAAAGTCAAGGTATAAAAGGTGCATGCATGGTCTTGGTTTCCTCAGTGCTTCGTGAACTTGAGTAGAACTTTCGTTTACATGGATGTGTCATTCTGAGTACTCCAGAAGATATTTATTCAGAGATTTCCACCACAGTTCATCAGCAAAACTATCAAAATAGTCTTGGGAACCCTGTACCAGGTGCAAAGTAATTTTCTATGATTTGATAACAGTGTGGGACATGATTTGTAACACATTTAGTTGCAGATGAAGGAACTGCCCAGAAATGTCTTTTGTATTGAAAAGCCTCACAATCTAGGGAATATTATGGAAATTAGGTGAATAGATCTAATCGAGAATTATTCTATGTTTAATAAGTCAATTCACCATTCTTGGAAGAAATAGAGAAAAACTAAGATATGCTTATTTGAAAGATTTCCTGGACATAATTTATTCTTTCTCTGATTGAAGGTACTGAAGGATCATAAAATTGGTGTAGTTTTTGAAAGTCTGACCTAAAATCTAAGTACCCACTTACTGACATTGACTTTGGGGGAGATTTCCTAATATATTAGGACCTCAGTGTCCTCACTTGTGTAAGATAAATCTCACAACATAGCCCACCTCAAAGGATTATGACATTGAAAGAATGGACTGAGATGACTAGTGGGGTGCCTGGTGTGTGGAAAGAGAAAAACGAATGTGGATTGTTATGATGACTAATAATGTTATGGTTTGTACAGTACCTCAAGGCCTCATTGGAAGGATCCATTTTCATTTGTGTTGAAGAATTGGATCATGCACAGCCAAGACCAAGGTCAAAATTTAGTTTACTACCCTCAGCCCTGTGAGCCAGGAAATAATTTTCCTTTTGCTTAAGAAGTCGAAAACCTGTGAATGGAGGTCAATGAGCATTTCAAAGAGAATAGACAACAGGAATAACAATTCCAAGGTCACAATAGCAACTTTCATTCCTGGCCCTTTTTGTGCATTAAGATCATTTCCTTCTACTTTTTCTCTGCTGTGGATGATTAGTGCATTTATTATATGTTTTACTTTTGTTTTATACCCTGAGAAGCATTTTATACATGTACAGGGAGACTCTAAGAAGATTATCAAAAATTAAATAGTCAAAGTAATTGTATTTACTTTTTTGTTCTTCTCTTCTGTGTCTGTCTCTATGTAGTCCTCACTCTACATTCATGACTTTACTTTTTCATCCTTCATCTTTCTCTTCTCTATGCATATTCCATTCCTTTCTGAAATTTCCATTCCTTTGAAGAAATTGCTATCTCTGATCATTTTTATACCAATTTTAAGAGTAGAGAATCTCTTTTAAAGTGTTGGATTAAAGTGCATTATGTGACCTACTAGTAGTTCAGCTTCCTTGCCCTGTGGGTCCATGAGCAGTGGTAGGAAAACTTGTTATTCTAAAAGATAAAGGAACTTGACGAGCATCCAGAAAGTCATCATTTCATTTGTGGACATTTTAGCTTATACTGAGGACTCTGGTTTTGTAAGGCATAGTAGCCACCACTTCCATTGCTTTTAAATTCTCTCTTCAGAGCATTGATGTTGGTGTAAACTCTTCTTTGGGAGTCCAGTGAAGTTAGTTGCTTTTCAAAAGTAAGTTCTCTCCTGGTCCGGGAACGGCCTGGCCCCTAAGCCCACCTTCTTCTGTTAAACTGTTTCGTCCTGGCTACCTCTGTTGCACTTTTACCCACTTCTCCTTGCTTTTTATGGGCTCTATAGGCTTAGATTTTTCAAGGTAAGAAAAAACTGTAGGCTCAGAAACAGAGTTTGAAATTGAATATTAGTGAATATCAGTCTCCTTTTTAAAATTTCCACTTCAGAGTCTAACAACTTGTAGCCATTCATGGTATCTGAGTCTCCCTCTCCCCTCTTCCCCTCTCCCTCTCTCCTGCTCTCTCTCCCCCTTCCTGGTGACTTCAAAAGAGAATACTTATATAGAGCATATGTAGAGCTCTACACCTTTTTCTAGCCCTTGCCTGGACTTCTTTTGTTCTTCTAAAACCTCAAGGATGCTCTCTAACTTAAGGCCTTCTCCTTTCCCATTTTTCCTAGGCCCCAAATACTGAGGGGCTGTATACAGAATAAGTTTTCAACTAAGAATTTCACCCTCTCCTTTCCCAGAGAAGACAGGGTGGCTTTGAAATATCTTTCTGCTCCTCATTTTCCCATGTCAGATTAAAGCCAAAAGAAGAGTAGTCTTGGCTTTTTGACTTGAGTAGGTTTTAGATGAGTCGGCATTTACTGTAACTTTAAAATGACATTTTTCAGTTTGACAATATAGTCGGGTAGGATAATTTTCATTTTCACAGATTACTTTTCTGAGCCTATTTGTAGACCAGTGCATGGCAACTACTTGAATAAGTTTCACTTCTCTCCTCTGTATAGGGAACTCTTCATGTTGAAATCTAACATTCTCAGAGGGCTATACTGCATAATTTTTCACCTAGTACCATCTAAGTTGGAGTTCTTATACATCACACACCATATGCGGTGTTATTAATCTTTACTGAAAGAAGAATGACAAGTGAGCAATAAAAGCAGGCCTTAAAAAAACTACCAACAAACATACAGGAAAAAATTCCCCTAACAGATGCTCCAGAAAGAAGTGACAGTCAGTGAAATTTGGGTTGCATGTATGTTGCATAACTGGTGCACTGCTATGTAGGCTCAATATGCTCCTTGGTTTTCACTTCAGATCACAGAGGGGCCTTCATTCTCTCCTCTTCCTCCACTGCCTCCCAGGTGCCTCCTCTCTCAGACCTCCTAACCACTATTAGAAACAGCTCTGGTTGGGAGGTTTCAGCCTTTCCTCTTCCTTTCCCCTCTGAAAGCAGATGCAGCGTATGTACCTGTGGTCCCGAGAACATTCCTCTCCCCTGCATAGGGAGTGGGGTTGTGGTGGGGTGGAGGAAAGCCATTGAAGGTGATTGACACCACTCAGGCTTTATGCTGCTTGTCCTTGTTTCTTCTATCTGTCCACCTGTCTGTACAGCCCACTGTTGCTCCTGTGAAGTTTTTGCATCTCACACCCATTCCTCCGCCTCACAGTGCATCTGTTTATCCTTACCCAGGACTGGAGCTTTGTAGCCATTGCTTGCTGGTTATCTGCTGCCTACAAGAAATGTGTTGAGGGCAAATTAATGCCGTTGTTTTTCTTGTAGCTGTCACCATTGCTTATTCGTGACCTCCTGTGGTAAATGAAAAATCTTGTGTGGACATATTTTGGTTGTTTTGGGCTAAGCAGTAGTGAACTCTGCCTGCAGAGTAGGTGAGACCCAAGTCAGTGACACAAGGGCCTTGTAATCACTGTGGGAAATAGGTTTAGGGTGATGACTGTGCCAGTGATTCGTTTTCATACTCTGAAATTGGGTATCCTGTGTGCACAGTGATACAGAGACCACTCCTACTAGGACTAGGCTTGCTTTCTGTTGCATCTTGTAAAGAACCAAGAAAATAGAATTTACAAGTATCCTCAGATACTTTGATGACAAAGTAAATGGCTTGAATTGATTTGTTATTGTGGCCCATTAGCAACAAGCATCATTTTCTTTTCTTCTAATAAATTGCTCAGCAACCAGGGTTTTGCTTTTTAAAGAGGTTTAAGTGAATGGAATCGATTTAAGAGATGTAAGTTGAGATTGCTAACTTACTTGATGCTAACACAACAAGGCATTTTGGTGGGAGTAAAGAGCAGATTTTGATTGACTAAAATTTCAAGTTAACTTTTTAAAATTTTTAAAATTTATTTAAAAATAAATTTAAGTTAAATTTTTAAAATTTCAATTCCCTAACATGGTTTTGGGGGATACTTATAATATTGTATTTCTTACCTTGGAACTTTACTGTTGCATATCCTGCTAGGTGCTTTTGAGCAATTAATCTCATACTACCATAGTTTCCCCATTCATAAGATGTTAATTATTGCAATTATTCCCTACTTTGTTCATAGGGATGCCATTATGCTCTATCATGATGTTTTAGAATAAATGTCATGTGTAAGTACAATAGAATAGCAGGATTTTCGTCAGTGTCAAATCTTTGTTCATTAATATAAATTTGGGACAGATTATACCTTTGAAGATGTTTAAACTCATGAGTCAATTTTATTAATGCAGTCATAAACATAATCCTTTTGTTTTCTTATTTTGGAAAATGAGGGACAAGCAAGTCCATTAAGAATAGGAAATACACTCTCCAGTGAATGAAAACTCCAGATGCTAATGGGGTTAGCAGTGGAGTTGGTGAATTATGTAGGAATATGAATATGAGCATATTAAGAACACTTGGCCTCAAATGATGAGAATGTTGATAGCACAACTGTGGGAGTGGCTCAGATTGGGATTCATGAGCTCTGATCTTGAGGCTGCTTTTCATTAGCTATGCACTACTGGATAAGTTGTTTTCTCATTTGTAAATGAGTCTTTAGAATGTGCTAGTCTTAAAATTCTCTCATGTTCTGTCAACTTTAATCACCTTTGTACTTCCTGACCCGTTTCCACCTCTCTCCCATTGGTATCAGGCCTTGGGCTTGACTTGCTGCAGGAGTGCTGATGCAGATTGGGAGCTGGCTTCCTGGGATGAAAGGCACTGATGAAAATCTCACCTCACAGCGCTCTCAGTGTTTAAAAAATTCTGTATCTTGCATCAGCTATGTTTGACTAAGGTGTCTAGTTTGAGTCTTCTGAATCAGTCCCTTTGATTTCTCTTCATGCATTTTCCTAGCTGTTTTGATAGACTTGGTGATTGTCTTTGGATTTGGGTGAACTCTGTATATTTTATTTTTTACCTCGTTGGTCTGGGATCATTAATATTGGTACTATATGAAATGTTTGTTGAAGATATTCTTGAGCAGTTCCAAATTTAACATAACCCTGATCATAATTTAAATGATGGAATAAATGGAAAAGTTTTCTGGCGTTGGGATTTTATTGAAATGTTATAAAATTGAGCTACCTTTTTAACCTTTAAATAAGTAATCCTTTAAAATGTTCATAGCATTGTTCTGTGCTTACTAGTCCAGCACAGTCAATTTATTTCCAGTTTTTTTAGTGAGTGAATTTCATAATACCCTTCAGTGAGACCAAAGTACAGACTTGTCAAAAGGTTTTCTTTCTTCTGCCTCCTCCTTCTCCTTTTCCTCCTCCTTAATGTAGTGATATAACTTTAAGCAATATTTTCAAGTCCAAAGAGATTTGTGCAATAATTTCAATAATTTAAGCTTAAAACCATCTACTCTACACTAAGTGAACATTTGCGCTGTGTGAAATTCTGTACCCCAAGTATGCCAGCTCTGTCTTTCATTAAGTATTGTTCAGGCTGTATGGAAGCTGATGGGGAAGTGCGTTGAACAACTAACAGTTCCCACCTCTTGATGCTTGGATTTGCATCCTGCTCCACTGTTTGCTTCACACATCAATCTGGGCAGTCTTTTGATTTCTCTGTGTGTTAGTTTCCCCATCTATGACATGAGGAAACTAAACCTATAAACCTACTTTATAGGTTTGATGAGGGCTTCAAATGAATAATATATGGAACAGCTTTTGTGTGATGTCTGATATATGATAATCCTGTGGTCTTTTTTATGATTATTATTAGTAGTATAATACAATAAGTCTTGATAATGGTAGGTGGTATTTTAACCATCACGATTAATGGAAAGTTGAAAGATCTTGTTATTACAAGGAACATACATTAAGTATAAATAAAATAGGTTTAAAATACAATCTTTCTCCATAAACGTCAAGTGAAAAATATTCTATAAAGAAAATAATGATAGCCAGTGACTAGCTTACACAGTACGGCAAGTGTACTGTGATACATTGCCCATCTTTAATAATTTTTAAGTTTTTCACTTTATTACAGCAAGAATATGAAGATATTCTTTATCTCCTCTTTCCCTGCCCAAAAGAAATGTCTAGGTAATAGTTTACTAATGTTATGGTATTCCCCTGACTTGGTTAAATTATTTGTTTGTGCTTTTCTTAATGGTATGGCTGTGCTGTATCACATGTATGAGGAGTCAGGGAAGACTCCAGAGGCTGGAGGGAAGGCAAAACAATGAGGAAACCTGGCCCAGTGGCCAGTGTGGCTCTTTTGGAGGTTTATGAGGCAGGGATGGATGGATTATATGTAGGGAGCAAAACCTTCTGCCTTTTTGATCTTCTGTGGTAGTGGCAGGCAAGGACAGATGCCAGGAGGTGTATCCTTGCCTAGAGGCGATTACATTAAATTCTGCCCAATTCTTAACTCAGATCTGTGGTGTCCAAGTGGCACTGACTTTAAAACTTAGGGAGCTGGAATAGAGACTACATAGGGGAAGAATTCTCCCTTTGAACTGTGTGTGATGTGATCTGGCCAAGATCATGGAGTGCGATGTTGGGCAGGGTAGCTAATCTGCTTCCTTGGCTATGAACTTGATCCATAGCTTTGCTAAATGAACTCATTGTTAGTGTCATGCCATGGCGGGTCAGAATGTTCTTTTAGAAAGACACGGACTTTTCAAGAATGGGACTATTCCTATTCTTTAAACATTTAAATGCATGCAAAAATCATATAGTAACATATAAAAAATTATTTCTTAGACTTGCCTAATGGGCAAACCATGAGAATGCCAGTCTGTGCCAACGCAATCCCAGAGAGACCCATACAGGGTCCCAGGCTGTGATGTCAAATAAGCCACTTCAGATTAGCCAGTTGTACAGATTCTGGGCTCAAGAATGACCTGCCATTTCTAGAATATTTTGTAGTGTAATCCTTGCAGTCATTCTGGGAGGCTACTCTGTCTTCCTTATATGTGTATGTATATCTTGAATACATGAAAACTGGCACAGAAAGGTAAAGTAATTTGTTTTTTGATTCTACAATGAGGAGGTTTTGAAACAACACTTGGAATCCCTATCTTCCAGTTCCAAATCATCTTTTCTTTTTTACTGACCCCATTTCTCCCTACCACTTCTATTTCTTTCTACTTGATCCCAGTTCATTCTCATTTTCTATTTTCACCGCAAAACTCCTTTCTAGTGTTCATCTGGTTGGTATAAATTCTAATTGGTGTATACTGATGTAACAAATTAACTAATTAAATTAATATAATGTAAATTATGTACTGGTGATATTCCTTCATTTCTATTGAGTTTTAACTTTTCTTATTTTAATATCCTTTCTTTAAGGATAGATCCTCATTAACTCTTGAGTTGCTGAAATGTTATTTTAATGGTAGCCCCTGCCTCTCACTTCCCAGCCTGCCTTACACAGGGCCACCAAATTGTCTTCCTAAATTTTCTCTTGACCTCTGCTTAAAATCTTGGGTGACATCACATTGTCTGAAGTATAAGGTAAACTCTCCTTTTGTGTGTTGCTCTCCACCTCCTCCCCTCACCCCCTGTCTTCCCCCCAAGGTGGTTGTGATCTTACTGTGTGCTTCTTATCTTGACCTCCTTAACCCCCCCAACCTGGTCTCTCATCTATGTTAAGTCTCCTGTGTATTATTCCATACAGAATTCCCCCTCGCTTTGTCAGAAATTCTCACTTTGATTTTTATTTGATCATCAAAATTTTATATGTAAATACACAATCAAGGCAGCCAATAGAGTTTGTTATCAAAAGGTAGTAATTCCTTTTATTCCCTGTCCCCCCCCATCATTTGAGGAAACATTTTCCCTGTTTTATATTCTTTCAATTTTTAGAATGTCTTTTTTAGATTAATTAATTTAGTTTTATTCTTTAAATCACAATCACCTCTTTGTAACTTGTATACATTGCTTTTTCTTTGTTTCTGTTTTCTTAGTGTTAACTTTCATCTGTAGACGTCCCATAACACACACATAACTTTGCGGTCTCTCCAGTGTAGTTATGTCAGCTGTGGTAAAGTCAATATTGTCTTTACATAATTACACTTGTGGAGATGCTTCTCACACTTGTGTAGTATACAATATTTCCAGTAAATTTTATTGTCTGGTGATTACTGTGACTAGTGTTTTTCCCCTGTTTATCCTTTTTTCTCTTCCTCTGTCCCCTTATCTCATGGTTCCTTCTTTTTTGTTTACACAGAAGGATGCAATGTCCATCCTTCTCACAGAAGAGAGATTGTAGGAGGGGCCAGTTTTTGACATCCAGCATGTTTAGAATATCCTAAGGCTTGTTCTCAATTCATGGTGTAATTGGGTTTGCGCTTCAGGATTGGATATCATTTTCCTTAAGGTTTTTGAAGTCATTCCTTCACTTTGATTTTCATTTGACTGCCATCTTGATACCTAGTACTTTCATTAATAACTTTTTCTCCCCATCTTCCCTATCCTAGGCATTTTAGGTTTCTCAGAAATCTTATGCGTCTTGTTCCAAGTGTACTGAACTTCTCAATGATGTGTCTTTGTGTGGCATGTTTTCATTAAGTTTTATAGGTTATTCTACTGGTGATAATATCCTGTAAAAATAAGTCTTTCTCTTTTATGGATTTTTTTCCTCTGAAGACAGAAATGTCTTCTTATCCAGATTGATTCAGTTTCTGAGATCTCATACAACCAGCCAATTAGGAATATGTCAGAGGAGAGGAAGGTTCTGTTTTCTCCAAATAGCACTACCTCGAAACTTAACTTCATTGTCTATTTTTTGAGTTCAGGGAATGAATTTGGGGGAGTGAAAGAGTTGTTTGGTTGTTGTCTTTACCTCCTCTGTTTGCTTTTTAATTCCAAGATTTAATATGATGTTGGATATCTGGGCTGAAATTAGAATATTATTGTTTTGTTCCTGTTTTCTATCTTTTTACCACTTTCTCAAAGACCCTATCATATTCTGCGCATCATCTTATTTATCACTTTGCTCTTTTGCCATTATATTTTAATTTCTAAAAATCTGATGTTCTGACTGTTGTTTTCTAATGACATCCTCTTGGGTGTTTCAATGCAGTGACAGTCTGTAATCTGTATTTGAGTACTAAACAGCTTCCTGGAAGCTTTGAGCTAGACTGTGGGAGGCTCACCAGAGTCACCTGGCTGGATTTTCTATTTGTTGAGCCCCTAATGGCAGGAAATATCATTAGGCTTAATTTTAGGGCTAACTAGGTTGTTCATGGAAAGCTCATCTAGACTTCTGGCTGCAAGTGTAGCTAGGCAGCAGTTTGTAACCCAATTGGGAAGAGAGTGAACCTCTCACCACTACTTCCTCTCTCTTTCTGTTCACAGTATTATCCCCCCACCCACATGACCTCCTAATTAATTCTATCTTGAGAATAAACAACTGGTCTTGCAGATCTGAAGATAGTCACCTGTGTTCCTTTAAGTAGGATGTCTGGAGATCAGATTAGAAATATTGGCAACCAATCCCTGTTTTAACTAAATTTTACCTCTATTTCTAGAGTTTCATGGTACTGATAGCTTTTCAAATCCTGGGAGATTTTGTTAGATATGTCATATTGCTTCCCTTTTTGCCTGACATTGACTTTGTCTTATTCAGCTTTCTAGGATCTGTTAAAATCATTTGCCTTTCTTGCTTCTGCTTCCTCCCCCATCCCAAAGCTGTTACTGATTCATATAGTATACCTAAAGAAGAAATTTATTGCCTCTCTTTCATTTGAACTGGGAGACTGTAAAAATCATTGTGTTTGACCCATCTGTTCTTTTTACTCAAAAATTATCTATTTTGTTGAATATTTGAATTTCCTTTTCTCAATTATTTATCCATATGTTTTAAGATTTTTTTTTTGCCTGTTCATTTTCTTCTTTTCCTTTGCAGAAATTCCTTAGTCTAGGTTTTAAATACTCATTGAATGTATATCTTTATGTTAATATTGTTGGACCACTCTCAATATTTTAATGTTCTAAAATGTGAAATTATATGATAATATTGCTCGACTTTAAATGTATGGTGTCTTCAAATATAAGTACAATAACAATTTAATTCCCCAAATTTCCCTCTCAAAAATTACAGGCATTGAAATAATACCTACTGTATAGCATATGGTTTCTATGACTTTTCGGGCTGAAAATTACATCAAGTCAGCTGTGGCAGAAGCTGGTTGTCCTGCAATATCTGTTCTTTTCCTTCTTTCATAATGTTAGATGCTTTACTTGTGAGCATGGCTGCCCAGAATAAAGATGGCATCTTTTTCTATTAGTGCCTAAATCAGTTCTAGCCAATGAGATGTAAGTGGAAGTATAGTATGATCATGTCAGCCTCTACAAACCTACCTGCACAGTCTCCCGATGCCCCTCGTTTTCATCTTCTTTTTGTTTCTATTGTATGGAAAGCAGATAATGTGACATTAGATCTTACTTGAGCCATGACTTTGTGGTCATTCCCTCAAGATGGTGAATCTGTGGGCTCCAGTGTCCGTGGGTGCCATCAGCTCTGGGGAACAGAACCTGTATGCTGACCCTTAGCTGCTTGACTTTGTACTCTGCGTGGTAGAGCGATCAACTGCAGTCTTGTCACTTTCAAGTCTGCTGACACGAGCAGCTAAACCCAATTCTATCCCCTACACCAACTTAAACTTAGTAAATCAAAATTAGGTTTATGGTTTATTGGTTTATGGAACTGGCAGGTCCAAAAGGCAAAGCTGCTTTCAGGCACTGCCCCATGCGGAGTTCACATTGTGTCACTATTAACTGGTTCTTCATTTTGTGTCTTTGTTGTCTCTGCTTTATACTCAGGGTGACTATCAAATATGTGGCAGCACTATGACTGTTGGTTGCCTCAAATTTCTGATAGAACGACATTTTATATTCTCAGAGAGAACAAGCATTTTTTCTGATCACCGAGCTCTGGCCACTCAGCCCATATATCAGAGTCACCCAGCGAGGGTGACTAGCAGAATACTGAAATTGGTTATCACTGGATTTGTGTTCCCAGTTCTGAACTGGAGGGGAAAGGACTCCTTAAAAACAGGTGAACTAAGCAGGATTTCTCTGGGATGAAGGAGGACTGGTTTCAAGAAGATGCTGATAAGACAAATGTTCAGTTGCATTAGAGATGAGATTTCCTATTGCTGTGAATTTATTCCATTTATCTTTCTGTCTATCTTTGAAGTAACATTGGTTTTTCACCTGTAAGTTTCAGGTTTACAGAGTTATAATTCAGCATCAGTATATGCTAGAGAGTAACAACCACCAAAAGTATTTCCTTCTGCCACTTTACAATAGCTCCCCTTTATGTACTTCATTCTCCCCTAGCCCCCCCCACTCCTTTCCCCTCTAAACAGCAATATTTTCTCTGAATGTTTTGTCTTATTTTTTTATATTCCACAGATGAGTAAAGTCATACTGTATTTTTCTTTCTTCATTTGACTTTATTTGGTAAAAAAATTTAACCTTACCTAGAAGGTGAGACAGGCATTTTTAAAAATAAACTTTATTGTCAATAAGTTTTAGATTTACAGAAAATTGTGAAAGCATAACTTTTCGATATATTCCTTGTGCACTTCCGCCATTACAAACATTTACACCCTTTTATGTTGTATTTACTACAATTAGTGAGCCAATATTGATACATTGTAATTCAAGTTCTTATTTTTATTCAGGTCTCTAGTTTTTACCAATCTTCTTTTCCATGGTCCAGGATCCTTCCCAGCATCCTACACTCTATCTCTGTCTTCACTTGGTTGTGGCATCTGTTAAAAATCCTCATCCGATGCTCATGGCAGTTTAAGGACTAGTGGTCAATTATTTTGTACCCTGTCCCTCAATTAGCATTTATCTTGTGTTCTTCCCATGATTCCTCCGGGGTTATAGGGTTTTGATAGTAGGATCACAGAGGTAAGGTGTCATTGTCTTTAAACCAAATTAAATATCAAAATGACTTTCATTGCTGATGTGATTTTAATTATCTGCCTCAAATGGGCCAGATAGGTCCATTCTCCTGAGGAACGAATGGTAGACAATAACTATTTAAAAGGAAATCACTTTTCATCTCCCATGCTTATGGGGTGGGAAGTTATGCTCCACCTACTTGTACCTAAAATAAAAACTTGAATTCTTTATCTTGCAATGTATATTTTCCCCTCTTTATCTATCTTATCTATATGTCCATCCTATAATCCATCTTATTTCCAGCCAGTTATCTGTCCATGAGTTTCCATCCAAACTTTGTATCAATATAGACTCTTGAGTACTTTTTTTTTTTTTAATCTGGGGTTGTAATCTAATGCTACGTTTTGCTGCTGCTACTCAAGTTGTTGTAGCTTTGACCATTGGGAACTCTCTTTTATTTGACCTCTTAATCTTTTTGATGAACTCCCATCACTATAGTGTCATTATTACTATTTTTTTGAGTACTTACCTGCTTTCCGGACTGCAAGATGTTTTATACTCCTCTGTTTTCTCCCCAGGTCCTAGAATTAGTCATTTCTCTTGTTACTGGAGAATTAATTATCTTAGAAACCAAGATCTGGATGCCAGATGTGCTTGTGACTGCCTTAAAAAAAAATGTCCCTTTATGTAGGTGCAGAATTTCAGCTCCCAAATAACAGTGCTAGAAGAGGATGGGGATAATTTTGATTAGAGAGTAGAATGAGACCTTGATTCTAGATTGTTTCCCTTCTATTCACCTGCAATTTGGGACTGATAGGTTTTCATCTCACTGATATTTTTGTGCTGGTTTATTTTCCTGGACACTCTGATGAGCTGTTTGTCTAAGGGCAAACATAAGAGTTTTTTTTATTTGCTTGTTTTGTTTTTGGTTTTAGATATGTTTAAACTGGGAAAGTTATTCATTGACTCAGTACATACTGTCTTTCCCTTTGCACTTTTGCCTAAAAGACATAGAGATGAATCATTATCTGCTAAGAGTAATATTGTTGATAACAGTAAGAGTAGATACAAAATTTCTTTTGGAATTGTGAAGAACACTTTAAGAGTGTTTAATGAGTGTGATACTTTCCTGTGATTTTTTTCATACTAAACAGTTTTTGCTGTGAGGACCTGTCTGATATTATAACCATACACATTGCCCAATTTTTATTCTTTAATCATAGACATTGCCTTGAATAGAGAAGTATAAATCTCCTCAAAGAGTTCTTCTTAAAAGAAAAATTTTAGCCCCATAGGTTTTTGAGCAGTATAAACTGTTTTTGTCCTTTGTGTTAATTAGTCAATAATTCAATACTCTTTAGAAATGAGAAGTTGATAGTTTTTATTGGTTGTCATGGACAACCAATTGTTAAGGACAAGGAGACATGTAATACAAATTTGCTATATTTCAGTAAAATATAAAGTAATACCAAAACCATTATGAAAGCTGAGCACATACACATACTCTCTTTCTCTCACTCTTTACATTTTCCCTACTGGTTCTTGCTTTGTTTTGTAGGGAAGTTGCAATGAAATTTGTCTTATCTATTTCATTACTTTTGTGTTAAGAATTATTTCCTTGTCCTCCTTCCCTAAACTCAAGCTTTGTCATACCAAACATATTCTGTTTTGAAGCATTTGAGTGTATGAATTTTTGATGTTTGAAATGATTCAGTCTCTTAAAGGATGAGGGTCTTAATTTTATTTTCCTTCTGGCCATTAGTGGGATAATTAGAAAAGCTAGAGCAATGTTAGCTCTTTATTTCATCCCATCTTTCAAGTTTACAGACTTAATAAAAAAATAATATTTCATGAAGGGAATCTCAGTTTAACCTTGTGGAGAGGTTTTTCCATCAATTAGTCAGATATTGCTTACCATGTATGGAATCTCATATGCTTGTCTTCTTTTGTGTTTGTATATCTTGAGAAAGATTTGGAATAATCTTGAGTGCTATTTTGAATCTCTATTACCCCTTTTTACTTAATTTCATTCTCTTTTCTTCCATCTCCTGGGATATCTAGGTACTAGGAAGCCTTCCTAACCAAAGAGAGCACTGTGATGTCTCAGTGTTACCTGAGCCTCAGTTCATGTTTTTTTTCTCATATTCATTTAAATACCTTATTATGTGCTGTTCTCTGAACCATAGCTCGTATCTCTTTGATTGAAAGACACATTGCAAATATTTAATGTTACATATTTATGAGGACCTTCTGAATTATTTTATTACCCCTTTGGACCTATTTAGCAGGCCTGTCTTAATTGATGTTAGGACTCAGCAATTCACTGAATCTTTTAGTCAATTCAAATTCATACTCTAACTAGGATTCTTATAACTTTGACTCCAGCAATGTTTAACAAAAGTAATTCAAATCAGAGATCCTGTTCTGGATTTGCTTCGTTTTAGTCATCTCTCTGACTTTTTCACATGGTGACTACAATAAAAATACACAGTATGTAACCTGAGAGGAGGAGATATTACAGTCCTGACCCATTTTCAGAGTGGGTCCTCATGTTAACTGCACTTGAGACCTTATCTGTTAAGAATAGCTAGTAGATAATGAAGTTATATGTTAGTTTCTACCTTATGTTACAGAAAATAATACAGCAAACACAAAGCACTTATTTAGCATGAACCTGTTGTGTATGAAGGAAGTACAGTATCAGTCTTCATTTTGCAGATGCCAAAGTTCTGGTGCACAATGTTGCTTTGCTTTGCATACATTCCCAAAATAACAAGTCTTGAGACAAGATTGAATCAAGGCATTCTGACTCAAGAACTAACAATTAGATACTACTCTGTCTTGAGCCTTCTTCCATTTTGGGGGTCTGTGTGTAAATCTGTGATCTGGGGAATTTCTCTGCTTTGTCTTTTTTTTGAGTTCCCTTTGTATGAAATTGAGCTGTGTATAGTAATGATTTTGGTAATGAGTTTTAAGAAGCAATAGTTAAAGCCAGATGTGGCGGCACATGCCTGTAATACAAGAATACAAGCCTTGGGAGGCAAGCTATCAGGGATTGCTTGAGTTCGCAGGTTGGAGACTCCCTGGGCAACATAGTGAGACCTAGTCTCCAAAAAAAAAAAAAAAAAAAGAAAGAAAGAAAAAGAAAAGAAAGAAACAATAGTTATTGCAATTCATTGACCTATTTAAATTCTACTCAATAAATTTTGACCCCATTTACACTGCGCTTGCTGTTGGAGAAAAAGTCAGAATTTAAACATGAATGGTCAAAGACAGTTCTATTTAATAAATGTCTTTCTTAGTCATCTTTGCATATAGTGTCTCATCTATAAGGCACATCTGTGAATTAGGTGGGACAAGGCAGGTAATCTTTAGTAAATATTTCTGTAATAATAGTTACATGAGCTGCTAACTATACTATGAGACATATGGGTTGTAGAACTAAATTGTGTATGTTGGGGAAGAGATGTAAGGAGTTAAGACTGAATTTCTTTAAGCAAGTTGTTTTGCAGCTAAGTGTGGTGATGGTATTTCTATCAGATTTGAGATTGAAGGAGTGTTTTGAGCAGAGCTCCTAAAGAGGAAAGATGTGCACAAGTAATTAAATGTGACTTTTGGGTAAGATACTTACATGATGGGGAATAATTTTGTAGATGTGGTTTGGGGTTATATTGTGGATTTTATTTAATGCCACTCTGGACAGTAATTGTGGCAGCACAAATGGAAAAGAATGGATTAATTTGAGAACCATTCTTAGAACTCATAGGACTTGGCAACTAATAGAGTAGAAAGATCTAGGCAGAGAAGGAGGGGTCAAAGATAATGTCAGGCTTTTAAGTCACAGAGACCTTGGAGAAGGATGTAGATTCCAAAGCTGGTTTTTGTTCTCTGCTTTGCTGAGGCAAGGGTTATTGTGATACCTGGCATAAACATATTTTGACTTCCCCAGTTGTTGAAAACCTGGGTTGTATGACTTAATGTTGTATATGGAATGTGCATTTAAGGAGTGGGGGCAGCTTCCTAAAGGAATTGTAGAGAAAATGCCCATTTATAACAGCCTTGCTATGTAGTACATTCAGCATGAGGTATTCTAAGAGCCTCTTAGTCTTAAGTGGTTTGAAAATAACAGAGAGATGTCGGCATACTTTGATGTTGGCACTCAATTTATAGTATTGAAAGTCCATTTTATTCCTGAAACTTCTTGGCTTGATGGAGACTCCTGAGGTCTCTGGAATTCAGTGATTTGGTCCAGGGCTGCAGATGTTCACTGCATCCACTGGGAACATCCCTGTTTTTCATGAGTGGTGGGTGGTCTGTATTGCACAGTCCTGTGTTCCATATACAGGTAGATGCAGCACATCTTCCTTTCTCTCTCATAAGATACTTTCTATGATGGATGAATCCTCTCTGCTTTGAATGGCTGTTGAATTTCTAGCACTTGGCACTTTGCCTGGTACATGGTTTACTTTAAAAAGAAAACAGAGTATATATAAGTGAAGTGGTCATGATTTCTTCCCATAGTCTGTGACAGATTGAGTTTTCAGGAACATGATATTCTGGTAGGCTTTTATTAGGGAATGTTTTGGTTAAGGACTCTCTATGTCTGATTTACCATTTATATAGTTTGCAGTGTGATATCTGTTGTATTCTTGCAACCACAGTGTCTGTTTAACACCACATTCAATTTTTGACTTTTGAGGTTGGTTTTTGAACAAGCCATACAACCTACTTTATGCACTGACAACTCTAAGGTACTATTTCATATCGAATTTTGGAGGTTAGGTCATGTGTGAACATTCTCGGGCACAGTGGGTTGGTAGTGTAAATCAGCAGACTTCTATGGTTAGCTTTTCATTTTTGCCTCTGCCCTTTTGAATTTAGTGATCATTCAAGTGGAGACTGAAATTTAGGTGTTATTCTCATCTTTATCTTAATTTCATTGTGCTTTTGAAATTGAATATTGGTTCTTTCTTTTTTCTTTTTCTAGTTTTTCTGAAAGCAGTGTTTTTGTAAGTATTAATAAGATCAAAATAATATTGTTTATTGTAAGCATTTTTTTCAGAATTGTGTTTTCTTAAACAGCATTTTTCAGATACAGTATTAGAAGGATGAGAAACCCAAAGATCTAATTAGGGAATCTTGTTAGAGAGACCAACAAATTAAAATATTGAGACATTGTTAATTGAAAATTAGAATCAAGGAGAAAATGTTCTTAGATTATATTTAAGATGAAATTGTTCACTTTTAAAATTTATCCAAAAAGCTAAAATTATTGTGAAGTGAGTCCAGAGCTGTACTTGAAAAAAAGTAATGTCTATTTCCAGTTGATGTTCCTTTAATAGTCATAAATTTAAGTTCTATTAATATAAACTATTTTTCCCTGGGAAATCACCATCAGTTTTACATTTTTAAGCTAGGTTGAAAATTTAGCTCACACATTTTTAATAACACTTTCAAAGGTATATCTTAAAAAGTAATCTGAAAGAATGATTGAGGTTTTGAGTGCAATACAACTTCTTTTCTTACCAGTGGAGCCAATTTATTTAGGCTGAATATTTCTTTACTCTTAAGTTAGATAAACCTTCAGCAAAAATTTACTTCCAGTGTTGAGATTCAAATGATACTAATATTATTGTAGGTTAATGTGACCTTTTAAAAACGATCATATAAAGTTGTTTTTCTGATGAATTAAATTGTAATTGAAAATACGCTTGATTTCACTTAGTACTTGACCACCATAGGCCATCATGTCCTCTCCTCATGGACTGCCTCATGGAATAGATGTATAGTTTTTCCCCCCATCCATGGACTGCTTTAGCGGTGAATGACTAGACTGTGAATTTCTCTAGATCAAAGACTGTACTGTGTGCATCTATGGCACCACTATATAAAGAATGTTCTTAATAAATGTTGATTGAATACATATTAATTATTGCACTACTTTCATTTAACTGTTGTATTATTGAATAAATGGATGTGGTGTGTATGCATGATTAACAGAGTGTTTGCAATGGACAGTTGTTCTTTTTGAAGGAAATTATTTAATAATAATTGCAGTTTCACAGGAAATCTCTCCTTTACCTCCAAACCCAGGGATATCTTGTATATCTTCATGTGGTTTTCCCCAATGGTACTGTCTCCTATGAATATAGTAAAATATGAAAACCAATACATTGGTATACAATCTCTGTAGTTTATTCTAATTTTTCTAGGTATACATGCACTCGTTTGTGTGTGCTTGTAATATTTCTATGTCATTTTTATCACATGTAGATTCATGGAACCATTGCAATCAGAATGCTTCCATCACTGCAGGGTTCCCTGTGCCAGAGTCCCTTGTACTCTCCCCCACTCCCCTCCCCCCCCAAGATTTTAATAGCACTGACTGGGCTTTGCATTTGCTTATGAATTAACTATGGCATGTGAAAGAATTCAGTTTCTGTTCAAGGAAAGAGAGCAGCTTTGATAGCATTCAAGACTATTCCTCAATCCATAGTTCAGCCCTCACCCAGTTTACACATTTTTCATGTTAAAGAAATATCTTGAAGTTGACTCCCACAAAGAATTGTTAACATTATCATAATGGAGGGCCCCTCCTATTAATCAGAATTTAGAGACCACAAGATCCATTCATTATTCAGAAAATGTAAGAGGTTGCAAAATGTAAATAAAATGCTAGAACTGGGGATTCACTGCCTTAATGAGTTAAATATTGACGAGTATGTCTTAGAAAATGATCTTGTGAGCAAGAAATTGATACAATTTCATGTGCAATAGTATATTGGTGTGTCCAGTGGGCTTTAATTGGTGTGACTATGGATGCCTTGTGCATAATTGAGGCTGTAAAGATGGATGTATGCACTAGACCTAGGGTATCTGATTGCATGACTGCTGAAAGGGTGTCTGTTCCCCAGGGGTGCATAAATCAGGCTGGGTCAGAGAAATAACTGCCCATGTTTATATAAGCAAGGAGGAAACTTTTGATATAGAAAGGAAAAAAACAGATGCTTGTGCAAGTTTCTCCTTTAGGAAATAGTTTGGATTTTTGGAAAGGAATATCTTTCACTCTTATGTCACAGAGATAAAAATAGACAGTATGGCAAAGCTGATAGTGGGCAATAAATCCTTCAGTGTAAGACCAGTTTTATTTGGTATGGGAGAGAAGGTGTTGTCTTTTCTCTTCTCTCACCTACTTACTCTCTCACATTTCATTGTGCAGGGAGATAAAGTAAAGGCAGTTTCCTTGGGAATTTCATCCCTGGGAATGAAAGGATCTTTCCCTTCTGACTCTGCTGCTCACTTTCCTTTCCTGTCTCCTCCTGCCCCACCCTGGAGCCTGAGCTGTCTCTAGCAGGAAAAACCTGTTTTGTAAAGAAAAGCTTCCAGGTGACACTCCCTCGGCTTTAAGATAGGGGAAGTATTGCTACCTCCTCAGCTTTGAAAGCTGTCAGCCGGCTTGGGGAGCTTGGGGTCCCTGTTGGGCATGTTCCTGTGTGTCCCTTTGCACCCCAGGTGGATGTGAGAGCCTTCAGGTAGGGTATTGTCAGGCAAGACCTTAACAATAGTTGTATTTTATTTTTTTTGGAGCATGATCTTCCTGCTCCAGTTTTGAACAATTTTTAACTCTTACATTAGACATGCAGGGAAGTTGGAAAACAAAGCACCTTTATCTCTGAGGAACTAACAATGTCTTGAGGAGATTTATTTCTAAATAGGAGGAAAACATTTGCTAGTAATGCAAATAATAGACTGTGGAATATGTAAGCACTGAGAGAACACTGTTAAAATGATAGAGGTGATATGAGTGAAATCTGTGAAGATTAGAGAACCTGCCTTCCCAGTTGGTTTGTAAGTAGTTGATGAGTTCTGGGCACTGGGGAAGGAACATTTGGGGAGTCCTGTGTAAGGGTGGGGATGTTGCTCTCATTGGAGAGGGATGGGGTGGCGGCTAGTGTTCTGGGTTCTGGTGCATATTTAACCGGATTTTATTCAGGTTGAGTTCTTTTTGTAAATACTGCTTAAGGTGATGTTTATTTTAAAAACTGTAAAATGTAAAACTGTATATATTATTACTCAAATTTTTAGCATTCTTACTAATCAATTTTTTTTTACTTCTCTTTTTCTGCAACCTAAAGCCAGAGTGCATTAGAAGAGATGTTGGTATTTGCCTGTTTTCAAGAATATAAAATGATCCTGAAATTACACAATTTAGCAGATCATTCTAGGATGAAATATGCGTTCCCAATTCAATCCACCAGGAATGAATTATTAGAATAATTATGGTTCTCTTCAGCTTTTCTAAGAACGTATGAGGGACGGATTGATTCGTTTCAAAGGACTGTATAGCAGCGTTCCATTTGGCTTCATTCTGACTGTATATGTATTTTTAAGAACAACAAACAAATGCAAACAAAAAGCTTAACAAGAACTTCTCCCCCATGAGCTCCTATTTATATGTCAGTCACTGTATTGGAGATCAAAAACAATCACATTTTTGTTATGTTCAGGTAAACAAATACATATAAGTAAGTGTTTTATTTTCAACCAAGATCTGCAGAATAAAAGGAAAAGTTCTGAGCACTTTGTAACAGGCGCCTAGGGAGGATACTTTCCCTGAGGAAGTAATATTTGAGTGCAGATGTGAATGAAGCTGTGGGATAAATCCACCTGGAAGGTAGAACAGAGGTATGTGGATTGGAATAAAAGTTAATCGCTCAAAGTATTAAGCCCTTGTATCTGATGTGCATTTTTATAGCATTTGACTTTGGAAGCTTAGCTAAAGCTTCTTCTGTATCATCCTTAATACAGTGGTTTGGCTTGACATTATGCTTTGTGCAACTTGAGATATTTTCAGAAATAATACTCTGATATTACATACATCCCCCCCTAGTACTTTGCTTCATAGAAAGCGAGTTAGAAGAATGTTCAAAAGGTACTAGACTGAGATTTATGTGAGTATCTTCATAAATCTGTATGGAGAAGAAATTCTAAAGAGTGACACCAAATTTACAAATCATAAATGTGAAATGAGTAGATGTTTTTAACATGAAAAAGCACACCTTTATAATATAAATTTGAAAATTAAAATGGGAAGTCATAAACTGGAAAAACTCCTGCAGTAAGAGACAGTGAAAATGTAATAGTTTTATGGAAAGTGTCTCCTAAACAGAATAAAACACCCGCTAAAATGGAGAAAATTTTGAATGTGAATTTCACAAAACAGATGAGTGACCAGTAAACTGCTCTTTACTCTCTCCAGTATCCAAGAAGTACATATTAGAACACCCCCTCCCCCATATGCTATTAGGCTAACCTAAAAGAGCCATACTGAATGTTGGGGAGACTGTGACAAATACAGGTGTATGCACTCATGAAATTGTTTAAATGCAAACTTTCCCATGGATGTGTAAACACTTAACATGTGATCACACTTTGCACCAGAAGTTTTTTTTTCTGATACTAGATCTCACTATTTTACCTGTGAAACCACAGGGTCATGTTGCCCGGGGTACCACAGAATCAAGCAATCCTCAGCCTCAGCTTCCCAGGTAGCTGGGATTACAGGCGCGTGCCACCACATCCAGCTCTATTATTTTGGAACTAGGTCTCGCTATGTGCCCCTGGCGGGACTTGAGCTGCGATCTGTGGCCCCGACCGCAGCTTCCTAGGCTACAGCTTCCTAAGCTGCCACTTACAGACATGGGCCGGCCACTGTGCCCGGCCTTGCACCAGAAATTTTACTTCTAGGAATTTATTCCAAAAATGTAATTGAAAATATGTGCAAATAAGCAATCAGAATGTGTGACAGACTTAAATATTCAAATTGTTTTTGAATTCACTGACAGGGAAGTTTGTGTGCAAAATGTTGTTAACTGAAGAGAGCTGATTATAGAGTAGTATTTATGTCAAGGACATATAGTAGCACCAAACATTGACTATATGTTAGACACTCTGCTTTGAATTTTATGTTGGTTATTTCATTTAATAGAGCATTGGTCAGAGTAACAATCACCAGCCCTGTTTTACAGAATAGTAAGCAGAGGTATCAGGATGTTAAGTAATTCAAGTTCATACCCATAAGAAGTTTGGAGCCAGAACTTAATGAGCAACTTCTAGAATTTGTTCTTTTGTATATGAATATTGCATTTAAGAAAGGGTGTATGCTAAATATTGTAAGATGACTATTGGCTACTTGTAAGTCAAATGGTTATATTTCTACTTAGATTTTTAGGCATTATGTGACAGTTTCAGAATATGCATATGCATTTTTATCTAGTCAGTATTTTATACAATAAATTTTGTACAAAATTTTGATTTTTAAAAGAGCAGTAACTACTAATTTTAATTTTATACAATGTGCACCAAATTTTACTTCAGCAGGAAGAGATGAAGAAATATGTATGACTAATCTGCATATATACTTGGATTTTTAGTAATACTCATAAAGTGTTGCATATTAGGAAATTATTCAGTGGTACTTCTTGAATTACTTTTTAGGATAGTTTTAAGAATAAAAACAAATATTAAGCACCTGTTAGTTTAAAAGTTTAAATAAATGGAACATCCAAAAAATTTCATCTAAAGGTAATTTAATTTTTATCAATAAGCCATCAAATATTTACCAGATACTAAGGATTTCCAAGAACAAGATTTGTAAGTTGCAGGATTAACAATCTAGTTGTAGAAACAAAACTTGAGGAATGAGCCCTTCATGTTTAAGTCAGTTTATAATTAGGTAGGTGCTAGATTGATGTTTGACTGATGAAAATACAGAACTAGACTGGAGGAGAAGTTAAAGTTCTATGGGTGATGGCGGATTGGGCAATTGCTCAAGTGCAGAGAAAGTGGGCTTTGAGCTGAACACTGGGAAGGTGCAAATATCCTGGCCAAGTTTACCAGTGAGAATGATCAGCATGGGAGCAGGCAGTTCAGTGGAGTCCTCAGGTGCTTGGCCAGGAGGAGTGGGGAAGAAGTTAAGGTGGGGCCAGATTGTACTTCCATATTGAAACTTTTACAGGTCTCCTTTTTTGGGGGGGGGGAAAAAGCAATCTAAATTTGTCATGTGGGAAATTTGAAATTTGAAAAAAAATTCAAGGCCTTTCATAAAGGCTAAGTTAAGTGTTGGCTAAAAATTTCTTTTCAGTTTTTTAGAAATGTTAAGGAAAAGCACTGTCGTCAAGACAGTGGTGGCTACCCATGTGGAATTTGATATTACAAAATGAAAGGCTTTATTCCACTTTTTAGATTGTGTTTTTATGGTATGGTGTGGTAAGGTATGGTATGGGGTCTATAGTATGTTATGGTATGTATAGGGTATATAGTATGTTATGGTATGGTATGGGGTGTAGTGTGGTATGGTTATGGTATGGTGTGGTGTATGGTATGGTATATAATATATTAGCAGTGTTTAATGGATCCTTTGTGAGAAGTAATGAACCTGATCTATCTGACTGGGTCTTGCATGTGTATGAACAGAGTTCTTAATTAAAGAACTGCTTTCAGTGAGACTGTTGGGCATCATTTAGTCTGACTTTCCTCTCAGCTAAGAAATTTCTTCTGTAATAATCCCCAGAGGGATTTCTTCCTAAGTCTTTGCCTCAAGTAATGAATAGGAAGGGAAAGATGAGGACTTGAGTTCATTACTTGGTCCAACATTTCAAGAAGCCTGTTTTATCTGTTGAAATATGTATTTATAAATGAATGAAAATTTAGAAGCACACTTTTAGATTTTACTTTCAGAGAAAGTATCACAGGATACTAAATTATCAGTTAATTATTGTAATTTTTAAATCCTGTTTAAAGCACCTATTAATCTTTCATTGCAACTTGGAAAAATATCTTTATATCTCTTAAATTAATCAGGTGAATTGAATATGTCTTTTTGTCAGTGATTTAATAAATATTTATCTTTGCTAGGTAATAAAATGTCACTTAATATTTTGTTGTGACTGCAAGATAATACATCTGATATTAGCCATATGTTTATATTCAGATATTAACTATTTTATTGCTTTACAATACAATCTATTGCTGAAGAGATTTATTTGTGACTCAATGAAATTTTTTTTATAAACTCCGAATTAGTCTAGATCTCTGTACCTGAAATTCCTGTTGTCGAAGTCATTGTATATTTGCTGTGATATTCAATATACATAGGATTGTAGAGTATAGCCAGTCATTTAGTACAAAGTAGAAGAAATTGTTTCTACATTTATTGATTATAAATATAATTTATGAAACCTTTCAAACAAAAGAAATTACAGGAATTTATTTTAAATCACATACAATATTAGGTGCAATAGCATTCCTAGATTGATTAAGAATTAGTCAAGAAGGCATTATGTAGAAAGTGAGCAAGTATTTTGAAAGTGTGTAAGGATGGGTATTCATAGATTAGGGGAAGTTTCCAATGTAGAAGGGTTGGCAGATGATTGGAGTCTGAGCTCCTCTTGAACCATCAACCTAATCTTGGTAGTTCCAGCATGCAATTTTGTGACTTGAATATACTGGTACTAAATTCATATTCTTGCCCCCCTTTTTCTACTCTTCCTCCTCCCTACCTTTCACCCTCTCCCTGTTCCTCTTGCTTACCTTCATTAAATACAGTAGATCTCAATATGAAAAAGGGTGGATGGTAGTATACACAGTGTGGTGTGGAAATTCAAAATTCAGTTGGAATGGAGATAGGAGTTGAATCCTACCCTCAGCACTTGTTTCCATGTCTGTGATGTTAGCTAAGATCTTTGCAGTGTGCTCATCTGTAAAGCGGTGTGGTAAGAGCACCAGTTTCCAAATTCATGATTTTAATGAGGTAAATCTTGCAGACTTGAGCTCTGTGTTAGCTTAAATGGTATCCTTAAATAAAGGGGAAATGGGGACACAGCAGAATGCTACTTTTGTGGTTTGCATTAACATATAAATCTACGCTTTATGGTCTGCCCTAAGCTAAGATGTGATGCTAAGTGGCTTGAGTATTATCTGTGGCATATAGTTATTTTCTCTTAAATTGTGTTGATTGGAAGCAGGCCAGAGTCTGGGAGGGAGTGAGAAGTAAGCAATGATGTCAAAAGTTTTGTTCTGGAACAGCCAGTTCTTCAGACTTTTTGTCTCTTCCTCATCTAGGTATGTTTTAGTTTTGTTAGTATCCATTTTAAGATTGGGTGCAGTAATCCTTTTCTAATGAGAGGGCTTGGCATTTCTCTGGACTAGATATTGGCAGGAGCAAAGATACCGTGTCTGACGTGGGTAGAGAAGGAGAGAGGCATCAATCAGGTAGGAAGGAAATAGGTGTTAGGCAGAATGTGGTCCAGCCCGCCTACTTCTGGTCCAGTAGTCTCTTTTCTGACTCTATTTTGTTTTATAACAAGGAAGTTTCCCTTCTAGTCTCAGTGGATGCTATTGTGGGTAACATTCTTTTGCTCTCTATTTTCTTCTTTCTCATAAATCCTGTTATACTGAATAAATAAAATGCACTGTCTCCACCACTCCTCAACCCCGACTCCACTTGGTTCTATTCCTGGAGTAGCCAAGTCTCAAAGGGCATCTCAACTTGTACCCTTACCATCAATTTACTCAGGTAATTCAAGACAAATGGCCTTAGAACATTTTAAATAAACATTCTTAAATGTGAAAAGACCTTATGGAGTTTTGTGGAGAAAAGTCACACCTGTTAATATGAAATAGAGCATTGCAAATAACTTACTCCATCAGTGGGTGATTTAGGTTCTACCTGCAGCAGCAACTATTATTACCCATCCTCTCTCTTCCTCCCACTGCCTTTCACTGTTCCTCATTTTGACTCAGCTGAGGTCTGAAGGTAAGAGTTAATAAGAAATCCTCTTAGGAGATTCAGTTACAGAACTTAACTCTTAGGGAACCAAACTATTTAGGAAGGAAGCTAACAGCTCAGGAGTGATAGAAGGTGCTGTTTATCTTAGAATGCCAGACTCTTTCTAGTGGCTGAGCTCACCTGGCTTCTAGAATAAACTGTGCTCAGAAGATACATGAAAACATATTGGGAGAGTGATATTGGCCCCCCTACAAGCCCAGACCTATTTAAGGGACTTCCTAAATACTTACCTTGGAAATTAAAGGAAAAAGAAAAACATCTGATTTACTATGTTTGGGTAAATTATTCCTAGTCTAGCTAAGTCTGATGTAAAGAATAATATGATCAGGAAGCATGATTATATTAACTTTATGACTTTAAAGATGAAATTTCAATTTATTTGGCAACATTTAATGCTTAACAGATGTGAAAAGTGAAATAGGTGACTAGTCATCATGAATTTTCCTTCTCGTGTAGTTTAGTAATTCTTCCATTTCAAGAAGAGCATCTTAAAAACATCTGAAGAAAAGCAAATCCTGTGGAATTCTATAAAAAGATGTAAATTAAAGTGATGATTTTATTTTACTTACTTATTTTTTCTCTTAAAGTCTTTCTAGAGAAAGTATTCACAAAATGATCAGATCCTTTGTTGATTCAGGTTCTAGTTCTTTCTTTCTTTTTTTTTTTTTTATGTTTGGATGTCCTTTGTGTAATATTGGACAAATTATGATTGCTACTTGAGTTTTGGTTTCCTCATCTGTAAAATGCAGTTACTGAAAGTTTCTAGTTGGGAAGGTTGCACTGTAAAATGATAGTTATGTAAAACACCTGACAAGATCTTAGTAGCCAATGAATATTAATTATTAATAATGGTAATGTAATAACAGCAAACTCTTTAATTATATATCATGCATTATGGCTGATTATTTCTCTAGAGTTTATAATTGTTTATGTAATATGTGTCAGTTTAAATAAACAATACTGCTCTCTTTCCTTTTTTAATAATGGAAGCTTATATTCTTTATATTCTTTATATTTATATTCTTTCTCTTACACATTGTTATTTTCTGAAACATCCAGCAAAATACTTCACTGTTGTTAATGTAAAAGAGTAGCTGAATATTTTAAATGTTGAAACAGTTTCCACCTAAGAGCTATGTTTAATGTGTTATTCACCAAATGTGGGCAAATTTTGTGATCTTATTAATCTTTACACGCTTTTTGATAAATATTGCAATTCAAATTCTGTTAATATTATTTATTGTTAAAAAAATAGAAGATACAGTGACAAATCTATAGTGTACCTGAAGTTTTTTGGGAAAAAAACTGGTTTTGTCAGTAACGTAATTTAAGATGTGTAAAAAGCCTTTTCATACCACTAGCCCACCCTTACTCAACAGTTATTTTCATGTATTTTAGTAGTTTTTCATGTGCAGACGTGCAGATCATTTAAAGTTAATATTTCTTTTCCCCATTTTTCTTCAGTGTAGTTAATAATGGCACCACAATAGTCCATTGAATTTATTTTGCCATAATTATGTTAGTCATTTCATTGAGAAGAGTTTCTAAGTGAGGTTACAAATGGTGTTTTAATCAGTTTTTTATACTTAGTTTCTCCATTAATTTATTTTTTGGTAGAATTAATTCAGGAATATTCTTACTGGATGAAAAACTTATCAGTTGTTTTAACTCTTGAAACATGAGTCTCTTTCCAATGGGTCCTCGTGGTTGATGTTTCCAGAGCCAATGTCTGAGTAATTATCCACTCCTTTCTAGCAAAGGGCATATGAGGTATTCTATCGAAATTGTTTAATTTAATTGATGCTAAGTGATAACCTACCTTATCTTATTTTTTTCCAAGGAACTGAAATGCCCTTGTTGACATACACTGTGTTTCAGATTGAAGCAGATGGTCATGTCTTGTTTTTTCCTGGACTTGGTTTTGTAGTTACAATAAAGCATACACAGAATTAATTTAAAGAAAATTTTCTTTAATATAAACTGTCACCCTTTTCTGTATGATTAATTTGTATACTGACAGAAATACCCAGGAAAATTTTAAAAGTCTTTGAAACAAAAAAGAGTAACCTTTCAAAATGTATTTCTGGCTCTAGTTTTAATGGCTGATTATTTGATGTAATATTGGCTTTAAACTCTTTGAATCTGAAGCTCTCATCACCAAATGTAGAATTGGAAACTGCTGTTTTGGTTTTATTGGTATTTAAAAATAGCCCAGGGAATCTTTATCTTGAGCTTTATATTGGAGTCAGCTACATATGTCCCTTCCTTGCTCTGACTTTTGTGTAATTTGTAGAACAGATCTTGGTGTTTATATATCCTCCCTGGTCCTCCCTCCAAGGTAGAATGTAGGCCTGTTGGATAAATATGCATAAAAGGGTAAGGAACTTCCTTGAGATATATAACTACATAAATAATAAATAGGGGAGGAAAGCGTGAGAACTACACAGAATAAGAAAAGGAGGAGCAGCCTAGGGAAGATGGCAAAGAAGCTGAAAAGAATAGATTTGAGTTTTCATTACCTTCAAGTTTCCTTGGTCCAAAATAGGTGTCTTTTGGGGTTTATTGATAGACATGTAACTGTGATGTATTTTCAGTCAAACAAATTTTTGATCTCTTTCCAGTGGCCTTTTCCTCTGTGGTTCTTTTTTGTTTTAAGAAAATGACTGAGATACTGATTCTTTCTGGCTGGCTATTTCTCTGTTTCAGACCTGCAGTCTCAACCCTACAGCCTCCCCTGTGTGTGAGTTTGCATTTCAGTGGCACCATTTCCTGTGAGAAACCAAAAGTAGCCCCAGACATTTCTAGGTGCCGATTCACACAGGAAGAGACATGAGAAGTTTCATAGAGCACGTGACTTCATTATGGTACAAGTGGATTAATTTGGTGCACTAATGGATCCCTGGAAATTCTTTCTCTACCTTTCCACCTCCCACTGGATCTGAGGTTGGAGTTTTTGGAGAATTAATAAATTGACTTACCTTTATTCCAGAACACAAGTTGCAGATTAGGGTTGTTCTTCAGATTCATGTGGATAGAAATCCAGATGAATTATCTTGATGATGCTTTTCAAGTCAGGTGACTTTTTTGTTATGGTAAAATATGCATAATGCAGACTATCATTTTATGGCTTCTTTCATTTTTTGTAGTTATTAAATAAAGTTATACCTTTCATAGTGTTCAAACACTTGTAAATTGTGGAAAATCAGAGATATGTAGGACCTGATTATTGTCTTCAAATAGTAAAAGTAGAGCTAAATCCTTGTATTTTCACATAAATCAATTTAACTTGGAAATGTCACCATGCATATGTAGGTTACACAGATGAAAACTATTTCTTCCCAATTTTAGGAGTAGAAGAACCTCTACAGTCTATTTTAAAATTGTGGTAAAATATGCGTGACATAAAACTCACTGTTTAACCCTGTTAACTGTTAACTGTTTAAAGTATGTAATTCAAGATCTTTTTATT
Source organism: Uropsilus gracilis (assembly GCA_004024945.1). Lineage (NCBI taxonomy): Eukaryota > Metazoa > Chordata > Mammalia > Eulipotyphla > Talpidae > Uropsilus > Uropsilus gracilis. The sequence continues at coordinate 4,848 of PVHY01003708.1, read as the reverse complement.
CATATAATTAATTTAAGCTTCTAGGGGAATCATGCAAAGTTTTATTAGAGAAACATGAAGCTGAAAAAGAAGTTGACTTGCAATCTTTTTTTTGGTATTAAAATAGCATTTTCTTCCCTGTTCCATCTCTCTTCATCTTTTACAGATATATTTTGGTAGTTGAACTGTTGCCAAGTTCTTTTAAACCTGTTTTTCCTCTAAATTTTCTTCAGAATATTCTTTTCCCTCAATGTCTAAAAAAAGGGTACTTTTTCATAGATTGAATTTGCAATCCATGTATAATAATTTATAATAAAAACAGTTGACATTGTAAACTGTAGTTATATTTAAGTAGGCATGAATTATGATTATAAAGTCACGTTCTTCAATAAGGGTACCCAAAATTCAACTTTTTTACTGGACAAATCTTAGCCAATTTAAATGTATAGGGAAATGGTGTTTATATTTTTGCCAACATTTTAAATAGATTATAAGAACTCTAGAGGACTGATTGTATATGGCAATAATCAAATTAGGTATCGGACAATATCAGATCAGTTTAATGCATTCCATTTTGCTTTATTGGTTGATGTATCTATGTTATATTTATGATTACGACTATTTGTTTACAAAATAGCAGAGCATAAGCTTGTATTATTCTGAATTCCCTTGAGTATTTTTCATGTTCAATACATATTAGTAAATTATTACAGGCTGCATAGACTCATAGCAGTAAAATACCAGGACCTTTGCATCTGCTGAGACATTGATTTACTTATAAAAAAATCCTAAGCACCCAACATGTATATTTAATGCTGTTCATAAACCAATTTAGTAGCACAATTAAGAACCAAAATGACTTTGAAACTACAGCAGTAGATGATGGGTCATTAGGTGTATTTGGACACTTCATCTGGGTGGATTAGCAACAGAGTTCTCTTCTTGGAAAATAGTACTGGGGAGGGAGTGACATTTGCATAAAGGCACTTCCTTTTGCCACCTTTGGATTTTTTTTTTTTTAGAAGTATGGTTTAATCTTACTCCAGTTATTAAACTGCTTTAAGCTTCTTTCCAAGTATCACAGCCAAATTGAAGGATTTATTTCCTCTCCTGTACTTTAAAACACAGCTGTCAAGCAAAGGAAGTAGAGGCAAGCAATAGAGATACAGCCTCTTGTGTTTTCAGTTTATTTGCATTTGTTCATGACTTCCAAGGTACTTTAAATTCTCTAAGGAGCTGGCTTGCTTTAAACTCTGTTATATATAAATTGTTACCTGAAAGGATCTGTAAGAGATCAAAGTAAATGTCAGCCTTGTAAATAGAAGAGATTTTTTTTCTCTCTGAGCTACACTGTAGAGGGAGACTTACTTTGTCTTATTTGTATTTAAAAGTTAATTTATTTAGGGGAATAGTGAGTTATTAAAGTTTGAAAGGTGTCAGGGGAGAGTTGGTGCTATTTTCTCTAGAGTTGGAGTCTTAATTTCCAATGCTTTAGCTTTTTAAAAAAGTTCCTTAAAATTAACATTTGACTATAATAAAGGATTCCACCCATCTTCCTCAAAACAGTAATTAAAATGAACATTATAACTTGTTTATATTACCAACTATTTTATAGGATACTTATGGCCAAAGAAAATGCAGTATATAAAAGAAACAAAGTAGTCTACCAATGTAATTATGATTTTGTTCAAGAGTTTTGTGGTACATCTGTTCATTAGATCTTCTTTCTTGGTCATTCCCTTGCTTGCTTTGCGATAGTGCAGCTGATCACTTACTCTCTACATTGGGGTGACATTTGTTTTTACCTTATTTACATTGTTTTTATGATACAAATGTATATTATATAGGTAATAAATAAACTGAAGAACTTTTTGAACATGACATGACAAAATGACTCTTTACTCATTTGTTTCTTTGGTTATTGAAAATAAATATCAAAACTGTGCTAATTATAGCTGTGATTAATGTATAATCTATTAAATTAATATTCAGTCTAAACTCTGTAAAATTGATATATAGCTATATCTACATATATGTAAAATGTATGTAATGGAGAGCTTTCTATTCTGCTGGGTATATATTTGATTATGAAGTTGAAATTTAGGAAATATAGTTGGTGATTTGGGTATGTGTTAGAGCTGCTTAATTGTGCAGAAGCACTTTTCTAGTATCATGCCTGCACATCATTTGAATGTGGTACTATCCTTATAATCCTTATGTGATAATACGTACATTAGGAAATGTTTGAGTTCCTACAGAAATTTGGGAACATTGTTATAGCTTAGGTGGCATAAATATGGATCTAGAAGTTACAAGCTATATACAACTTGATATTTCAGAGGCATAGAGCCTTGGAAAGGGGTTCCATCGCATTGCTGGTGAGAAATCATTAGGCTTTAGAGTCTTTTCTAGATGAATCTCTTAGGGATGCTCTTAAAACGGTATTTTCTTTGAAACCACTATAAATGTGACTGATTTACTGGCCTTATTACCACATAGATCCTTTTGTCCATATTTGCTTTGTTTCCCTCTACTTTTTTGGATAATGTCCTCTCAAAATTTTTATCCGTCTTAGAACCTCAGAATATGATCATATTTAGAAATAGGTTTGATGAAATTATAATTACTTAAGATGAGAATATGGCAGAGTAGAATTGAGTTGTAATCCAGTGTGGCTCCTTAGAAGAAAGAAATATGTGGGGAGAACACTATGTAATGATAGAGGTGAATATTGAGGTAGTATATCTTCAAGCCAAGAATTAAAGAAAGACATGGAACAGATTATCCCCTAACAGTCTTCAGTAAAGAACATGACACCTTGATGTTGAACCTATCAGAACTGTGAAGGAATAAGTAACTGATGTTTTAAAACCACCTGGCTTGCGGTATTTTGTTATTATCAACTTTGGGAAACTTGTACACCTGCCAATAAGCATGAAAGAACAGTTTAGAATTTCTCTACTATAGGTTTATTCTTAAGGTCAGCATTTTAAGTACTTTTAACTTCCTTAAAGTTCTGGTGGTTAGTACTACTAGAAATGGTACAAAAGTGACCTAACTGTACAATAGAGAAATTCGTAATGGTTCAAGGAATTTCAAAATTAAAGTGGCCATTCTGTCATTTAAAAAACATTTGTTTTCAACCATAGTTTTAGTTTCATATCTTGTGGGAAAGTTTCTGTTCTGCAGATATTCTGAGGTACTTGGTCAAGGGTTGGGCGTAACATACATCTGTTCAACATCTTTCTAAGGAAGATAGACTTGAGAATTGCTGGTATAGAACAAGAGGGAAAGAACGTGAGGTCTGCCGCATTAGCTTTCAGATGTCCAAGGAGCTTCCAAAACATAGACATATCAGAGTGCTGCTAACCCAGATTCAGGCAGTTTCACAACTTAGGAATTTCATTCCTAGTAAATTCTGATGTGCAGCCAACACTGAAAACTACTGATCTGGATGCCTTTTATGTTCCACTGAATAACGGGAATACGATGCTAAACTTTTTTACTTTTGGGGTTGGGGGGGGTGAAGTATGCAATAGACTGTACCGTTTTGGCAAGACAAAAGCAAGTTCATTATTTGATCCTTTGCAAAGCAAGATTCTTGTGCCCTCTTTGAAAAAGGGGTCCAGAGAGTTAATATATGCCTTTGGGTCATCTGTGGCTGCTTATGGGGTTGAGGTTCATGTGCTTTTTTGCACTTCTTTTCTCCTTCCTTTTCCCTTTATCATTGTTTTTTCCACTTTGGAAAATTGGGCTGTCTCATTAAGGAGATGTGATGATGTAGGATTGGAAAAATGCAGGAGTTGAGCAGATTCTACAAGAAGAAAATAGAAAAAATGATCTGGCAAGAGCAGGAAGGCACAAGTATTGTATTTGCTCATCACTCTGTAAGAATGAGTGTGAGGAATGTCCACTGAGTGTGTGGAGAGGGGTCTTGATAGGTATATACTAGGTAAAGGCGTATTTATCTAGTTAGGCAATAATCTTACTTTGTACATAGGAATGTGAGCATATGCAATCAATCATATTCTTCCTCTTAAATTGCATTTGCAGCAACATTGTGTTGTGATAGTTTAAAAGGGTTCCTCCTAGTTCCTCCTAGCCTTGCCATCTTCCTGTGACTGTGGACTTGACATTTGAGTTGTGCCTGTGCCTGTAGTGTTGCTGGCTAGGAGAGAAACTTTTAAATAATTATCATGCAACTTAATGGCTTTTTTTCTGGTATTACATTGTTGCTTTTCTTTTATCTTGACAATATATTTAAAATGTTTAAGAAGACATGAAAATATCAGATTTAATGCAGGTCTGTGTCTTATGGAAGGCTTGGAGTACCTACCATTGTAGTGACTTTTCATTTTGTGCTGGTTTCCTCACCAAGTCCACAGGCTTTGCTAGCCTCCCAGAGACCACAACTTTATTCTTTTTTGTTTACTTGTTTCTAAACTTTACGACTGATCTGGCTGATTTGCAACCTGTGGTCTAGTTGGTGCTAGAAGGAGCCCTCATTAGTGGTACAAGTCTTTGAAGTTGGTTTGTAGTTTGTGCAGTTGATGGCTAACCATTCAAAGTAATAATAGTCAGAGCTCTTTGAAATTCTTATATGTCTCCTAAACACTCTTGGATTATTGCATTTAATTTTCATATGAATCCTTTGAGATAGGCAATAGTTCTATTTTATTAGTAGTAGTCTGTCACTTAATGTTGTAATTTGGATCCAACCAGTGGTATATTGCTAAACAACTTTCTGAATAAAAGGCTTATTTCCTTAAATAAACGCATTGACCACAATGGAATTTAAGCTACTAAAGTCACAGATTATGCAGTCATCTCTCATTTGTCTGTACTAGCCCCTCCCTCCCTCCCTCCCTC